>NDXB01006241.1:522-29204 GCA_002631895.1 Agapornis roseicollis | reverse complement strand
ATTTAAGGAGTTCTTTTTTCAAGACAGGTGGGAAAAAAAAAAAAAACAACAAAATAAATGAAAGAGTTAAAAAAGCACTTCACTGAGGGCAAACTGTCAACATATTTGGAAACATTTAATGTTCTCTTACCAGCCCCTACACAATTAGATTCCCACTTACCAGTTTTCAGACCAGCTTCTGCTGATGAAGGTCTTGATGCTTGTTGCATTTTACTCACTTGACTTATTAATGAAAGTTTTTTGCCATTTAACAGAAGTTTTATCTCATTGGGAATATGATAAAAGCAAAACATTACTTCAGGAAAATACATAGGCCTTAATGTAGGACACTGAAACAAAGTATTTTACTTTATAACTATGGGCTATTATGCTCTATATTTAATACCATGATCTTTTTGGACTATAATATCTTATATATAAGTAGATAATACATTACAGCCTTGTATCATTTATATTAAAGCCACTGCATACTCTCCTGTTAATGTAATGAAGCTTTAAAATAGCTAGTATAAAACACATTCAGCTTTTTGTTTATTGCTAATCTAAAGATCAAAAAAGGGTGAATACTTATCATATATCTGTTGTTACGCATTTATCGAAACCTAAGTTTTAAAGTTTTATTACTTGGTAGCAAATTTGCTTGCAAGATGAGAATATATATCCAACCACACAAAGGTATCATGAAGACATGAGAATCATTATCTCTTTCTACAGAAGCAAAACCAGAAGGCTCAGGGGACAAGGATGAAAAAGTTTACAAAAGGTTAAGAAGTAAATCAATTACCAATATGGAAATACCAGCACAGCGTCTGAACAAGATTCTTTTCTGTCTAAAAGACTGTAAAGACCCATGGACAAGCTCCAGTTCTCCTGGCTAAACATCAAATAAGATGATTTTATTAATTTGTAGAGTTCAAAAATATGCTTATGTTGACATACTTTGGAGCACATAAGCAACAAGCACGTAAGACTGACAGTTGTTTCAGGAATTGTATTAGAAACCTCAGCAGGGCCAGGTGTGCCTTACTTCTCATGACAGTTCAGCAAGTTCCAGTATTTATCAATTAAGGAGACATGAACTAGTCATTCAAGAAAGACTGCCACGGAAAACGTAGTTCTGGCAGCTGGCAGGTTAAAAAAGAAAATCTTCAATGTTTGTAAAACTACAAGATAAATATTATCTTTGTGGGGGGTCTTAGAAGCATGTATTTTGATTTGCTGAACTATAGGAAGAGTGCTGGACAAAGAAGAGATCTCTCACACAATAGTGCTATAGTGCTGGAGAGGATGCATCATACTCCAATGTACAAAGAAAACCAGATGCTACAGGTTTGTTGCAGATTGCTGGTGCTGCCATAAAACCGTTTAGAATCATTCATCATTTCTACATGGCTAACAACAATTAAAGTATTTTATTTCAAAATATGTTATTGACTGTATTTTAACACTTTTGTGGTATATTTTATATATTCCAATTTCTGTGTTAGGTTTTCACCTCCTTACCTCATTAAATTGTTGTAGACTTCTCTCAGATACAATACTGTAATGTAAACATAACACTCAAAAATATATTCCACTACAATCTGTGCTACTGTCATGTAGAAGAAATTATGAAGTCCAAGATAGAAAATCTTTCCATACAGAAGTCCCCTAAAGTTAAACACGCTGTGTCCACCCGCTGTACATTAATTTATGAAAGGCTTATCTGCTTTGCTACAGTTTAAGGAAGAAAAACTCATTAATATATTCAAACACGGGAACTAAGAGTAGCCAAGAGACAGTGGATTATTTTGACAACAGAGGAAGCACTCTGTTTCACCTTTATGTCTTGGCTCAGCTCCTTTATGTTTGTATTTTCATCCTCAAGACAATGAGAAATATTAAAGTGAAGCACTTTACAATGCTGGTGAGCTCACAAAACTGAAAAAAGAGCAGGTAAGAAAACTAAAGAATCCCTTCTTCTGCAATTGCCTTCTCCAGGTTTAAACAGCTGCAGTTCAGGTTACCATACAGTTTTCACCCTGAATGAAGCCACGCTGTCAGTTGCTAACAGATACAGAACAATGACAAAGCAATACTGTAGTAATAAATAATTATTAATTTCACCTATCCCATGTATAAGAGAATTGAATAACTCTGTCCCCCATTTGCATCTGTTTCTTCTGAAATATTTTACTGCTATATTAGGTTCACAAAAGATTGGAACGGGCAAAATGAGATATAAATTTGCAGTTACTATGGTGATTGACAAATAAGGACTTCAAAAATTAAAGTTATTTCTTCCAAACATCATCTATTTTTATTTAGACTGTGGTTCACTGGTGTATTTTATTGGGTATCAAAATCTATTTTAAAAGTTTCTAGCATACCACATTCCTGGGCAGTATTCCCTCCAGCAAACCACAGTCCACTGCCCTCTCAGTTGCACTACTGCAACGATTTATGTGGCTGCAGTCTGAAATTGCCTATATTTTCAAAAAAGTCTGCTGGTTCTGCTTTTTAGTACTGCACTGAACTCTTGCTAATCTCCCAGGCACACCTAAAACCCCAGCTTCTAGCGCCTTCAGATTAAAAAACAACAGCAACATACATCTATCTTGAAGTAGCTGGACTCAACTAAGTAATTTGATCAGGTTTTTCTCTATTGAGTTTCTATTTGCTGAAAACCAAAGGCACTTATCATGGTTGACTCTTAGAGATTTAGAAATGCATGACTTTTCTTTGGAAAATGACAAGCACAAGTATCCCATCCCATTCCATCCAATCCTCCTTCAAAAGCACTTTTTCAAGAATATGATGGGAACCTGTCTGAAGGCTGGGGGGATTTAGAGTCTACATAACTGAAATATAAGGCTTTCTATTCAGACAGAGAAGATAGAAATAAAACAGCCGCTGAATGCTGACATATCTCAGAACAATCATTAGAGGTGCTGTAAACTATACTGACATAATGTACTTTTATAGCAGAACCTAAAGTGCCACCTATGAATTCCTGGCAAAATCACTGCCTCTTTGTAATTACAGATTCCATCTGCAGCAAGTGGATAACAATGCTATCCATCTTTATAATTAATTTTGATAACTTGATATTAAAATTATTGTATGAATCTGTCCTGTAAAAGCCAAAGAACTGGAGCACAGATGCAGCAATCTCTTGTTTTTCTGAGTTTAGTGGGGATGAATCTTTTTGTATATATAACAACTTGGCTAAAAATTGCTCTTGATGTTTTAAGGAGAAATGTGATAAATAGAAACAGTCAGGTCTACTCTCAGTACAATTTTTTTTCTAGCATTATGGAACAGTTTGGAATGAATAGTATTTTTAAACTAGAGTATTGTCCAAAATGAAGCTATGCTGCTAATTAAAAAGTAAGATCATGGCCATAGGCATTTATAGTATCTTGGTACTCACTTTATCATTCACATCAAGGAACAAACTGTGGTCCCTGGTCCAACTGAGAAATCCACTTAAGCCTAGGATTCTTCAGAGCACTCTGGCTGTCTTCATACTTCCTAGAAAAGGTCCTCACACCCATAAATATGCACCACATTCACCATTCGTTTGCCTCATACAATACATGAATGTGCCAGTAGCCTTAATGTTGTTTGTGCTTGACTGTACTCGCTTTTGAGTACATCCTAGTTAGTCACTAGATTAGTGGGCCAAGTAAGTCCTCCAGAAAGGGCCGTCTAAGCCGTTACTGAGTGGACAGTTAAAGACACCCCAGAAGAAGGGCATACCTGGAAAAACTAGTGCTACTAAACCTGCAGGAATAAGAAGAGGTATTTATCAGTGGCGTATTCAAGCACTTTGAGTTTCTGGCATCGGGCTGACTCATGAATGCTATGGTAATCTTCCTTCTGTTCAGAAAAGGTTTTGAGTCTCCAAAGAATAGTACATCCTTGCCAGCATTATAGTATGCTATATCTAAAATGACTCAGCAGCAAGTGTAATCTGGATAGAGAGAATACTTGCACACAGAGATGGAAAACCCCATGGAGCTTTCACAGTCTTTAACTTACATCAGCAGGCAGCTTTCTGGGGCTAGCTGATGATTCCCAAACCAGCACAACATCCAAATCTGCATTCACTAGCAACACCAGTTAGGTTGCATGGGCCACTTCTCAGTGTGTCAAATGCAGAGAGACTGTCAGATTCAGACCTCCCTAGTCTGATTCATGCCTCCCACTGAGAAGCGTGCTCAGTTCATTTGGACCCTGAATTTCCTCAGGGTCAGGATTAAGCTGGAATTTCATTAACTGACAGGAAAGTATAAAGATCATTAAGGATAAACAAGTAAACAGGATGAAAGTGTGGAAGACTTCAGTCTGCCTCACCCCATACAGGAGAAAGTGTTGCAGAGTTGGTCTCCTGTGCTCCTCCTCCAGTTCAGGATTAGTTCTGCCTAACAAACAACAGACAGGTCTCCAAGGATAATGAATATGCTTAAAACTGATATTGCCATTTTTAATTCTCATTCTTAAAAAAGTAAATCTTAGCCGTAAATGGAACTGGATTTTCCATCAATTTATCCTGCCTTAACAAACCAACCAACCAGCAAACAAAAAGACAAACAAAAAACCCCACAAACACATGTGTAAACAAAAAGGAACACACAAACCCTCCAGTTTTCTGTTTGCTCTCTTTATTGATGGCCTTTGCTGGGTTTTTCCAGATAACAATGTTGGCTCCTCATCAATATGTGTAGAAGAATACTGCTTGTTTGCATGCTCAGGATAAGTTTCAAATTTCGTAGTCTTTTCAATGATAAGAACCAATTCCTTAGGTTTATCCAACTTCCCTTACTTCTGAATGTGATCTTTTTCTTTTAACTTCCTAGCTGAAGCCCCATGATTATTGTACTTCCTTCTCTCTGTAATTCTTTTCTTTCTTTTTTTTTTTTTTCATATTTTAGCATCTTTTTTTTTTGTTTCTGTTGTTACTTTTTTGGTTTCTTCCTTTTCTTCAGGACTTTTCTTTTTTTTTTTTTTCATAGTTTAGCATCTCTTTTTTGAGATGCTGCTGCAACTTCTTTGGTTTCTTCCATTTCTGCAGGACTTTTCCTTTTGTTTATTGCTTGGGTCCCTTGATTCATTACTGTCAGTTTCTGTATTCAGTAATGGACCTGGACTGTACAGTCTTCTTGGACTGTAAAGTCTTCTCTGATGCCTTCACTTTGAGGTTATTCTTTGGCTTTTCTTAGCTATCTAATCTTCAGCAGTGTCAGACACTCCAGTATGACGCTCTCCTGCATTTTTGTAACTAATGTGTGTAACCTGAACAACTTGTTTCTTGAATATGAATAGATTTTGCAGGTTTGTAAGTTGCTTGTTAACATTTGCAGCTTCCTATTACAGCATCTATTGTTAACACATTTGCATTAAAACGATGTTACTATTTGGGTTCACTTCAAAGCATTTAAATACTTCCTTAAGCCTTTTTCAACTGAAAGATGTTCTGAAATACTTTGAATTTTAAAACCACTTTAAGTTTCAAGTCAAACATACATTTAAGTATCTGTAGCACAGATATTTAGCAAAGCACATTTAAATATGACAGTAACATATAACAAGTAGCTAACCCGTTATTTAAAGCTTTTAAATACGAACTGAAGATAGAAGAGTTGAATCAAGCTTTCATAAGAAATTACTGGGAAATGTCCCCAAAAGTTTAAAGTTTGCCATATTTTAAGTTAAAACTTGTTTAATACATTGAAATGTAACACTTTCCCTAAAAGAATTGCACAGGTTACAAAATGGGAGTTTAAAAGAAAAGCTAGGACATATAATATTCCAGTAGATATATCATTTTCCCATTGTTTTTAAATGTGTATATTGTTAAATTTACAGCACTTGGTACAGAGGACATAACCTGGTCAAACTTCCATTCCTGATTTTTTTAAGCTGCTATATTTTAGCATACCATCAATATTTTCAATAATCTATTTTCTAGTCAGCCTCCACTAGAAAACATGCCTATATTCACCCATATGAGGTAACTTTTAAGTCTTCCTATAAAATCAATGGAAAGATATGTCTGATACATATCCTTAGTTAGCTGGCACATTTTTAGTCCAAATTTTTAGGGATTTGTGCTGGAAACAATGTTGATAATTATGGGATGCTTTCAATACCGCTGAGCAGTGCTTACACAGCATCAAGACCTTTTCCACTCATCACCCCACCAGCAAGGAGGCTGAGGGTGCATGAGAAACTGGAAGGAGACACAGCCAGCAAAGCTGACCCCAACTTACTAGAGAGATATCCCATCCCTATGGCATCATGCTCAGCATGTGAAGACAGATGAAGAAAAAGGAAGGGGGGCAGGGCGGGATGTTCAGAGTGATGACATTTGTCTTCCCAAGTAACCATTACATGTGATGGAGCCCTGCTCTCCTGGAGATGGTCTGAATATGTGCCTGCCCATGGGAAGTGATGAATTGATGCCTTGTTTCTCTTTGTTTGTGCATGCGGCTTTTGCTTTGCCTATTAAACTGTCTTTATCTCAGTTCATGAATGTTCTTACTTCTAACCTTCTGATTCCCTGCCCATCCCACTAGTGGGGAGTGAGCAAGCAGAGCGGTATGGTGCTTTGTTGCCAGTTGGGGTTAAGCCATGACAACTCCAATTGTTTTAATATGCAATAATAATACAACCAGAAGTCAGTAAAAACAATACTGATGCCCCCTTCTCTAGGAAAGGGTTGGGCAAGATAAAAAGCAGCTATTCTTTGGTCTTTCACAAAGCACATTCCTCATCCAAGACCCAACTTAGAATCATAGAATAGTTAGGGTTGGAAAGGACCTTAAGATCATCCAGTTCCAACACCCTGCCATGGGCAGGGACACCTCATATTAAACCATGTCACCCAAGGCTCTGTCCAACCTGGCCTTGAACACTGCCAGGGATGAAGCATTCACAACCTCCCTGGACAACCCATCCCAGTGCCTCACCACCCTCACAGGAAAGAATTTCTTCCTTAAATCCAATCTAAACTTCCCCTGTTTAAGTTTGAACACATTACCCCTTGTCCTGTTGCTACAATCCCTGACACAGAGTCCCTCCCCAGCATCTTTGTAGGCTCCCTTCACATACTGGGAGGCTGCTATGAGGTCTCCACGCAGCCTTCTCTTCTCCAGGCTGAGCAGCCCCAACTTTCTCAGCCTGTCTTCATACGGGAGATGCTCCAGTCCCCTGATCATCTTCGTGGCCCTCCTCTGGACTTGTTCCAACAGCTCCATGTCCTTTTTATGTTGAGGACACCAGAACTGCACACAATACTCCAGGTGAGGTCTCATGAGAGCAGAGTAGAGGGGCAGGATCACCTCCTTCGACCTGCTGGTCACGCTCCTTTTGATTCAGCCCAGGATGCAGTTGGCTTTTTGGGGCTGCAAGCACATATTGCTGGTTCATGTTAAGTTTCTCATTAACCAACATCTCAAAGTCCTTCTCTGCAGGGCTGCTCTGAATTTCTTCTTTGACCAGCCTGCAGCTATGTCAGGGACTGCGCTGACCCAGATGTGGGACCTTCCACTTGGCATTGCTGAACTTCATGAGGCTGGCACTGGCCCACCTCACAAGTGTGTCAAGGTCCCTCTGGATGGCATTCCTTCCCTCAAGTGTATCAACTGAACCACACAGCTTGGTGTCATCAGCAAACTTGCTGAGGGCGCACTCAATCCCACTGTCCATGTCACCAACAAAGATCATGGAAAAGATTGGTCCCAACACCAATCCCTGAGGAAAACTACTTTTTACTGATCTCCAATTCAACACTGAGGTATTGACCACAACACTTTGTGTGCGTCCACCCAGCCAATTCTTTATCCACTGAGTGGTCCATCAATTGAATTGATGTCTCTTCAGCTTAGAGACAAACATGTCCTGTGGGAGATCAACTTTTGGAACAAACCTCTTGCATTTAATTCTCCTCCTCCTCCTCCTGTTTTGTCCTTTGTAAACCTTTTTTGGTTTTGTTTTTGGTTTGGTTTTTTTTTTTGCTACTACCTCCCAGCTTCCTAGATTACTGCTCTCCTCCTTTTCTGTATGTGCTAAGGGGAAGCTAAAGGCCCAAACACACAGCTTGTGGCCCAAAGGCAGCAGCTCGTGCTCCACGCAGCTGGCCCTCGTGCCCCGTATTCAGGGGGAGGCAGCCTTCAGCACTCCCAGGCTGGCCCCTGCGTGGCCCCGGGACTCCCAGGCTGGCCCAGCGTGGCCCCTGTGGCATTGCTGCTGTCCTCTGTAGCATTGAGCACCACCCCGAGTCAGGTCTTCCCTGGCCCTTTCTGGCTGGGTTCTTTCTTTCTTCCACTGCTCTTGCCCCAGCACAGCACCTCTCCTGCCCCGGCTTTCCTTTGACAGGCTGCAAAGCATGTTTTTTCAAGATAGAGTTCAGGATGCATCAGTGCACTGCTGACTACACATGCGTATCGGGTTAAGGCAGCCCTCTGCAAAATCTAGAAAACAAAATCTGAACTAAACTAGACTAAAGTTAACTAAACTAAGGTAAATAAAACAAGTTGTAAATAAATAAAATACTCTTTCCACCTGTAACCTGATTTGTGTCTGATTTGTGTCTTTGAAAGTGGTTTTGGTGCTGAAAACTCCTTGGCATTTCAGGTAAATAGTGGTCACATCATCATGCAACTCATCGTGACTGCAGGCAATGGAATGGAATGGAATGGAACAGGTTATAACATGTTAGGCACATAGCTCTGATGCAGGTCTTAGGGGTCATGTGGAGTGCAGGTCCCAAGGGTGGCCAGTCGGTGGCATTGAGGCCTATGAACACCCTCCGGACACTGACAGAAGTAGACCTGCACTCCTTATCCACTCTCCTTTAGACATGTATGGGGTGCCACTGGAGAGAAAGAGTATTGTGCCAGATAGACCTCTGATGGAGTGCACTTGTTCTCAGGCTCTTGTGTTTTGTGCTGTTTCTCCAAAAGAAACAATTCAGGCATTTTTGAAAACTAGGTTTTGGTGGAGGGGTAGGTTTTGAGCGTGGTGAAATTGCAAGGACACGAGCAGGTAATGCCCACATACAAGGATTTGCCTTGACGAGCCTCCCGGATAGGGGCTGCCGGCTGCAGAATCGAGGAGGGCGGCCTCTGCGCGCCGTTGCTCCTTGCTGTGGGCGGGACGGGAGGCGGATGAGCCTTCCCCTCACAGCTGCTCGCTAGCCGTTCGAATTGGTGCGCGACGCCGCCATTCCTCAACGACCACAGCCTGAGGCGGCAGCCCTGGCGCGCCCCTCAGCCTCGCCGCGTCCGTCGGGTGCAACGGCTAAAGAGACAGTGTCACTACAGAAACCAAAATGCTAAAGTTTTAATTAAATTAGGGCCTGCAAGTGAACCCGAAAAAGGGGTTTCTGTTCCAGAGGATGTGCCAATTCTTCTAGTGCAATGCAACATCCTTTCACAAAGCAGACCTAAAGTAATGACATCTGATGTGTGTTGTGCTATGTGTTCAGTTTGTGTGGTGTCACAAAATACAGGACACCCCGGCGTTACGGTTATCAGGCATTTAGCAGCATGTGTGTATTAACACTGCAGCAGCCCTCTGGGTGCTTCAGAGAGTCCCTTCTGGGTCCACACAATTAAATTGTAGGGTAATGTAGGATGTCAAAAAGTTACTAAGCAATTGAAATGTCATAGTGTTATAGGAGCTTCAGGATTTAATTAAATTAATCAGTGATCAAAGCGCAAGTGCATGTTGCTTCTAGCACAAATACTGTCAGTTTTCATACAGGCGATAGGTGGTGTCTTAATATTTCATACAAACAAGAAGCAGAAGTGGCCCTCTCAGGCAGGGCACTAGGGAGTATCTTTTTTACCCTGTGAGAAAAACAAAGGGGTTTTTTAGTACATGGGACTTAATAAATACATAAAACCCAAGAGGAAACCCCATCCCTGTCATAATGTCTTTAATAAAGTAGAGGAACATTTACATAATGCATTGGATAAAACAAGAGCAACCAAGAGTAGCTAATGATTTTAAAATACAAAAATATGTAACCTCTGTAACTGCATGTTTGTTTTAACCTCTTTTCATTATCCTTTATCTTTACTAAGACACAAATCATGCAACCAGGCAAATAGATTAATGTGACTACTCACTTTTAAAAATATAGTTGCTGAATAGCTTGTAAATACACATGGACTAGATACTCGTATTTCATAATACAATGAGGAACATAATAATGAGCAGATTACTAGACTAGAATATAACACAAATATTGAACCTGCATATAAACTGTACTTCAGTAATTACTGTTGCATGATCAAGTACTTGCAGGTTGGGAAATGCCCTAACTAGTTTGTACATACAACTTTAATTCCTGTTTCTTTCTGCTTTACATGTCTTAAGGTCTAATGGAAGGAATGATACTTTATCATGTACCTGAAACATCTTTACTTTATATGATGGGAAACCCTAAACTAGTAGCTATTGATAATTTCATTCAGATTGTTGATATACATTTCACAACTTATAAATCATGTTTTGGAAATGTATTATTTCCTGAAATGTATTATTTCCTTTCCTCTTTCTTTACAACACAGGTCACTGCTGTGAGTACTTTACATACATTATTAATTCATGCATTTTCAGAGACACTTTGTATGATGGATGAGGTAAGGGTGGAATTTTTTACATGAATCTAACGACAGCAAAGCCAATAATGTCAACCTATTTTGAAAGTCTAAGGTGAGCTTTGATTTTTCCAGTTTTAGCACTTCATGTGTTCTGATCAGGGTTCAAACTGGCTTCACCTACACATATGAGTCACAAGTTCCACTACACATTATGACATTTCCAAATTGTATCTTTCACTACTTTTCCAAATTTTATTGGAGTAACTAGGCCAAGATCATACAGGAAGAGAGAAATTCAAATACTGGGGTATTATGCAGCTGCCTGAATCTTTCTTCACATCATTCACTGCACATACTCTGAAAACAAATGAACTGGAATGTCAGAGACAACTTCATTCCCTGAGGATCATGTTTCATGCACTGAAGGCACTGAAGGAAGCAGGGATCTTGCAGAAGTACTATGTGACCACCTAATTAAGGCACATACTCCATTACACTTGCAAAAGTGACAAATGTGACACACACCACGCTTTTTTGCAACATTGGCATGCTTTTAAAATTGGGCCTTGTGTGGTTTTTCTTCTGCTTTAATATGACTAGAACTTTTAAAACTTTAAATTACAAAAAAAAAAAAAAAAAAAAAAAAAATCAAATTATTTCATGTTGCAGTACTTCTCCAAAAGCTAACACTCAAAATCAGAGTTTATCAGAAACTTTAAAGACACAAACCCANAAAAAAATAAAAAATTTAAAAATTTAAAATAAAAAAAAAAAAAAAAAAAAAAGGATGAATATACATGCTGTCTATGCCCTGGCTCTCCAGAAATTTCATTGTGTGGAAATACATTTACCCCACACAGGGTCTGAGCAGTACTGGACTATTCAGACTGACAGCACAGACTGCCTGGTAACTTGTTGGTGCCTTCTACACAGAGAGATCAGAAGAAAGGTTACATACTTTTCATTGTTTCCAAAGCTGTTTGATGATGGCAGATGCACACATTGACTTACGGATTGATTCCTGGCTCTCAGAGGAATTTCTCCTTCTTCTTTAGCCATTCTATTCTTTTGTGTTCTCCTTGTAATCAAGTTTGCTTTGTCTTCTTTAATATGAATCATAGAATAGTTAGGGTTGGAAAGGATCTTAAGATCATCTAGTTCCAACCCCCTTGCCATAAGCAGGGACACCTCACACTAGGAGACTTGTACTTCAGTCAGACTGCACGCGCAAGTTCTCCATGTTAGTGGTTGAACAAGGAAAACCTCAGACATTACCCACAGTTTTAGTTTTAGCACCACAGTAGCTTTCAGTACCATAACCGAAATGTTAGATGTTCTAGTGAGCTCCAGTTTTCAAGCTAAGCTACTTCTTTCTTAGCCAGCAGGGGGGCAGAGCTACAGCTGTAAGGATCCAATGACTGCACTACCTACCAGATGCAGCAGCAGAAGAGTTGAATTAATACATAACAGCTGTGTGACAGTGGAGATGTCTGCATACAGATACAATATTTCTAAAAATCATAAACCCTGTGCTATTTTCATGTAGAAGTGAAAACAATAAAAATTGAGAGTTTATAGGTAAGAGAAATCTATTAGTATTTACTGAACAGATGGGAATTGTTTTCCTGGAGCTTATTTGGCCAAAGTCTGATGGCAGTCATAAAACCAGCAAATTCTCATCACTAGAATCAGAGAGGTTCTGCAGCCAAGTTCCAAGTCCCTGCTCCAAAATGTGGCAATATTAGACCTGATTGTTCTAATACCTTAGTACTAGGGAAATTAAATGCGATAAACATGATCCTTTCATAAGGGCTCCCAAGATGATACCAGGAACTTCCAAGCCACTAAGACTGTCCTCCATACTGGGAAAACTACTGGTAGAAACTACTGGTAGAAACTAGTACAAATATAAAACTGAAAGACAGATATATAGATCTGGTATACCTGGGGAGGAGTCACCATCACTTCTGTAACTGTGAAATAATGCACACTGGGAAAATAAAATGCAATTGCATATATTAAAAAAAGGATTCTAAATTGCTATTATTTCCTCCTCCCTCTCCTGAAAAAAAATAAAAATGAGGTTATTGTCATTAGTTCTCCAAGGAGAACTAACATTTAGTGCTAAGTAAATAACATTAAAACCTGTTGGAATGCAAATATAAAAACAAGCAGAATGTTGTAAGCAAAGAAAACTCAAAAATCATAAGAAAACATCATTGGCCTGATGTATGCATGGATGGTATGGCCACATCTTGATTACTACAACTACCTTGGGCAATCCTACCTCAAAGAATAAAAATTAGAGAAGGTGGAGAGAAAGGTGACAAAAATAACAAGAGTCATTGAACTGTGTAACTTCAAGTCAAGAACTTGGTTTTAGTTTTCCCCCAGAATACAACAGAATCCTTCTTATCCAACAGATACAGTAAAGGTATAGAATTAGGAATGACTGGAGAGTGAGCTGGAAATTATTATTTGTCATTTATAAAATGAAAGAAAGAGGGCGGTACATTAGAAAATCAATCAGCCAATTACAAATTAAGTCAAACTAGAAATCATTTCTATTACAGAAACTAAAAACATAAATGGCTTTTAAAAATCCTGCATAAATTCATGGAGTGTATGTCCACTGATAGCTAATGAGCATTGTGAACCAGATGCAGAAACGAGCTTCAGAAACCCCTGAGTCACCACCTCTCAGAATCTAAGCATGTCTACCAATGCAAGGATCACTCTGTACTTGACCTGTTTCCTATATTCCTCCCTAGGTATCTGCTGTCGTTAGCAGCAGCAGCCTGACATTTCATTCCACTCGCTGGCTGTTCTCACTTTCTTACATTACTAAGTGATATTAGCACAGCAAGCCTATGCCAAACAAACAAGCGAAAGCATTCACCAATCTGCATGTGCCCTAGATTCCTGTGCTTTTTTCAGTTTTCACTAATTGCATGTTTGCCATGTTTGCACCCTGAAGAAAATATTTCACTAATGCCATGAAAAGTCTTCTTTACCCAACCACCCAGACTACTGATTTGTGGATGTGCCTTATTCTCCAACATGTGTTTAAATTCTAATTTATTGTTCTATGCTATGTAAAATTATATTTAGCTGCACTTAAAGGAGTGCAACTGGGCTTCTCATAGATTTTTCCAGTTCCACGAATGGGGTGAAGTGCATATGGGAAAGCATCCATTTTATGCAAACCCTTTGGTTTCATGTGACGATGGAGCCAGAAAATACATATTGCTCCAAAATTGATTGCACTTTTTTTTTAAAAAAAAAAAAAAAGTAATAAAACCTTGAAATTCTGATTGTATTGGAATGACAAAGGCCAAGTCTCCACCATAGAACTTCTCTGTGCATTTACTTTTTTTTGACATTTTCTTCAGTAGGGTTAATATGATGCCTCTCAGTTTTACTGGAATTAGCAAGAGCTAGATATATTTACACACCTGCATATCACTCTAGGAGCTTACGAAACTCTGACTGTGGTTAGACATTCAGATTATGCGTACAAAAACAGACCGACATAAATACAGTTTCTTCCTCTGTTAAATATAAATGAAACACATTCAAAAATTATTAGAGACAGACTGTAATACATAGGTGTAAAAAAATAATTTCCTCATGAAACCTCCTACAAAGCCCTGTGAGAACTTTAAGGGGAGAGCTGTAAGGAGGGAAAGGAATTCTGGACCTGACTATAATGGAGATGAGCTGAAGTAAAGGGAATAAAAAGGCTATAATGAGTAAATGTTCCTAAGTTTTCCAGTCCTTTGAGTAAAAATATTTCATTTAAGAAAGCAAACTCTTTACTCACAGGCTTTTAAAATCATGTGATTCTTCTTCTGGCTTTTATTTAACTCCAGGAGCATTCTTGCTACAAAACTTGTATATGTTCCTTCATTTCTTCCTTTCTTTCCTAGATGATAAGCTATTAATACTGTATTAATAAAGTCCATTTGATTTTACATTGGCTCAGCAGCTTCCAAAGTCTATTTGGTGTGTTGTTCGATAAATGAGGAATTTCAGTGAAGTATGAGCAGGTTAACTAGTGATTGATTGAATGATATCCAGTAAGTAATGAGAAAAATGTGTTAACAGTGGGGAAAACTTTTCGCTCAGAAAAGTAAATGAGACTTGAAGCAAGTAAACCCAGGTAAGCTGTTTTTTTTTTTACTGTGACAGAAACATCTGTAACTATCCTCTCTGACAAATGTTTTAAGTCTACCTGAAATAAAGGTCTGTGCTAAAGCTTTATAAAAAGCAGCCAAGAAGAGCATGTGGGAACTTAGCTCTGTCTTGTGTAAAATAATTGAGCTCAACTCAGTTGCGAGTCCATAGTGCTTGTGAAGTACTTTGCATAAAGGTATTACCAGTCTTTATAAAGTACTTCCAAGCAATATGAACTACCTTAGTTCATAGTTCACTTTAATACCTTACAGCAAGTATGAAGAGATATAAATTGGCAGTGAAGCAACCTAATATTTTTGTGCACAGCTTCATAGTCATTATTTCTTCATGTCTAAACAGAAACTGCTGCATCTCGACTTGCATCAATTTAAGTAACTTGGTTGGCTAACAGCAGACACTAAAGCCATACTGCTATTCTCACAGTACTTCTAACCAGAGAGAAGTTATCACTCTGTCCATAAGTGTTCTGGCATTAGTTCTAGATACCCTGTGTGGGAAATACACAGAAGGTACTTCACTGTTTTTTAATATTTTGTTTTCAAACCAAGTAACCATAGTATACACTTGGGTACCACCATCCACTTCCACACAGCTACAAGGCTCTATATGAAAGTTTTCTTTAGCATTCCCATTTTAAATAATGCTACTATGTGCTGCTAAGTACCAAAGAGTGGCCATCAGAGCTCGCATTAGAGTCTGAGAGGATGGGAAAGCTCCAGTCCAGTTACAACTCAGTGGCAGATATTAAAGCAACCACAGTTGAAACAGGGATGGGGAACAGAAGCTTCAAAGCTGTTACCCATAATCAATGTGTGGTTCACACATAGAATCATAGAGTCATAGAATGGTTAAGACTGGAAAGGACCTTAAGATCATCCAGTTCCAACCCCCCTGCCATGGACAGGGAAGCCTCACACTAGACCATGTCACCCAAGGCTCTCTCCAACCTGGCCTTGAACTGCCAGGGATGGAGCATTTACCACTTCTTTGGGCAGCCCGTTCCAGTGCCTTACCACCCTCACAATAAAGAACTTCTTCCCATATCTAACTGGAATTTCCCTTGTTTTAGTTTAAACCCATTCCTTCTTGTCCTATTGCGATAGTCCTTGATGAAGGGTCCCTCCCCAGCATCCCTATAGGCCCCCTTCAGATACTGGAAGGCTGCTATGAGGTCTCCACGCAGCCTTCTCTTCCCCAGGCTGAACAGCCCAAACTTTCTCAGCCTATCTTCATACCGGAGATATGCCAGTCACTGATGATCCTTGTGGCCCTCCTCTGGACTTGTTCCTCCTTCTTATGTTGAGGACACCAGAACAGATATAAAAAAGACTTCATACCAGATACTACTCTACTATCTAGAGCCAGTCCTTGACAATTTGAAACCACATGTAAAACTGGATAATGTCTAATAAAGCTATTAGGCAACAAAATAGTCTAAAACCTGTGTAATGCCTTACTTATCATTTAAAAAGAATCATTGAGTTAAATGCAAAGGTTACTGAGATATGCTTCCACAAAAATCTGATTAGATCTTAGATTAAATCTAGTTATATTCTTGAGATCATTTTGTACATTTCTAAATGTCTACACACATGGAAGAACTTTTAGGTTATTTTTCCCAGGGCTATTGATTTAAAGAAGCTGTACCAGAATGAACAGAAATATAGTGTGGTATCAATTTCCAGGGCTATGTTTCAATCTGACCAAGACTTACTCAGAAGACTTCTTAAAACAAAATAAACCACAAAAAATGGTGTTGCAAAAATGCCTTTTATTTTGATTTTTGTCTTAATGTTTCAAAAGCTGCTGTTCCTGGACCCTTCCTTAGATTGCCAGCACTGTTCCTCAGTTCTCTGATTTGAGTTGAACAAAACGCTTTAGAAGGCTTATTTTGGTGTTTGTTTTTTCTTTCCATTAAAGCTAGTAGTTACAAAGAAAATTTTGTCCCTTAGAAAATAACAACACTTAAAGGAGTTATAAGACTTGGCCTTTTAAACAATGAACTTGGAGGAAATCTACAACATGTAAAATAATAGAAGTTCCAAACTAAATTAAAATTCAGTTCTTTCTCAGCTGCTCTCATAGCAAGACTCAGGTTGAAGGGGGATGCAACTGCAAAGGCCCAATTCAGACAAAGACGTAAGTTAAAGTAGCTTCAGGGCTGCTCTAGCTGTCTGATGAAGGTTGCTATTATGTTGTTGTGCCATCTATGGATCATGGGAACACAATACCCAGGTGCATGCTCCAACAAATTCAGGACCTGGAAAACGATGGTTCTGTTTTGTATGAGCCCCAACTACTTTTACTTCAAGGATTACTCTAGACAGCAGTCACATCTGCTTTTCTTCCTCCTACTCTTACTTTACACACAGAAGGAGATGGGCACAAGACTGGCCCAAAAATATGTTCTCAATTTAGGCCATTAGTCATTAGTTACTGTTTGGAAGCTGCAATCTCTGGAGTGAAGAACAAATGGGAATCATTCAGGGTTAGACTGAAATAGGACACTATATATTTCCTCCTTCATAATTTAAGTTCTGAACAGAACATTATCCTACACTTTAGGTCTGTTGATCTGACAAATACAGGTTTAAAATTCTAGTAGGCTGAGTCTTTTCAACAGAAGAAAAAGACAAAAAGGTAGAGGCATAGTATTGCAAATGGTAAGAAACAGGAAACTCTTGTGAGAAAAGAATAGAAGGCAGTGCCTGTGGAATGTGGACAAAAAGAGCAATGAAGGTCATGACAGGAAAAGTAAACTAAAGAGTCATGCAGAAGACTAAAATAATGTCAAAACTTCATATAAGAGCATGCAGGACACACAGAAGCCCTGAGAAGGGGTAAGAACACAAACAGAACCTGGCTCAACAGAAGGATATTAGGTACTGTTGGAGAGATAAGGGACATCTACATCATCTGATGGATAACAAATGGAGTAAGTACCAAAGAGCATGGGCATATTTGGCACGGGAAAATGGCTGGAAGATTCCTGAGATAAATAAATATGGAACTTGGATGAGTGAGGACTGTAGAGATAAAATCAGTCCTCTAAATGCAGACAGAGCATACCGAGGCAGGCTATCTTAAAGTAACTTTGCCAGCCTAGGGTCAAGAATGGAGAGAATTACAGTGAAGGTAATCCAGGATTAAAAACCAGTGGATGAACTGTGCCAAAGAGAAAGATAAGAATGTGGTCTGTGGCAAGACCAAGAGTCAGGAAGGAAAGGAGTCCCTAGTGTAAAAAACAGCAGTAAGGCATGTCATAAAATCATAGAATCATAGAATAGTTAGGGTTGGAAAGGACCTTAAGATCATCCAGTTACAACCCCCCTGCGATAAGCAGGGACACCTCACACTAAACCATGTCACCCAAGGCTTCATCCAACCTGGCCTTGAACACCACCTGGGATGGAGCACTCACAGCTTCCCTGGCCAACCCATTCCAGTGCCTCACCACCCTAACAGGAAAGAATTTCTTCCTTATATCCAATCTAAACCTCCCCTGTTTAAGTTTGAACCCGTTACCCCTTGTCCTGTCACTACAGTCCCTAATGAAGAGTCCCTCCCCAGCATCCCTATAGGCCCCCTTCAGATACTGGAAGGTTGCTATGAGGTCTCCACGCAGCCTTCTCTTCCCCAGCCTGAACAGCCCCAACTTTCTCAGCCGATCTTCGTATGGGAGATGCTCCAGTCCCCTGATCATCTTTATGGCCCTCCTCTGGACTTGTTCCAACAGCTCCATATCCTTTTTATGTTGAGGACACCAGAACTGCACACAATACTCCAAGTGAGGTCTCATGAGAGCAGAGTATGGAATATTCCTAATTGGATGGGACACCAGAAGGTCATCTGGTCCAGCCTCTCATGGAAAAGGGAACCTAGATGAGATTATCTGGCACCCTGTCCAGTCACATCTTGAAGGCCTCCAGAGATGGGGATTCTACCCTGGAATTGTTCCAGGTCATTCTTACTGAAAAAAAAATATATATCTTTCTTATATCAAGATGAAGACTCTCCTGGTGCAACTTGTACCCATTTCCCCTTGCCTTCTCCACTTGTGAAGTGAGAGCTCCTGTCTCCTTTGTAGCTGCCCTTTAAATACTGGAATACAGTGATGAGGTTCCCCTTTTCCAGGTAGAAAATACTGAACTCCTTTTTCCTCACAGGACAGGTTTTCCAACCCTTTGACCATCTTTATGGCTCTCCTTTGGACTCTTTGCAGTCCATATATGTGTTTCTTGACTCTTGGCCACCAGTCGGTTTACGTGCTTCTTGAATGGTGGCCATCAGAGGTGGACACAGTACTCCTGGTGCAGCCTGACAAGCACTGAGAGGGATGGTCATACCTTTGCCTCTGCCAGTAATGTCCCTGCAGATGCAGCCCAGGATCCAATTTGCCTTTCTTGCTGCAGTGGTGTACCGCTGACTTAGGTCAGGGTAGACAGACCTGTCATGGAGCAGAACAAAGAATTAGAGGATATCATAGCCTAGAAGTACCCTGAACAGTGAAGGGCTGCTATTGCCTAATGCTCACTTGGGGAAAATGTTACATCGCTGGCTAGTTCCGTGTTGATGGGACATGCTAGGCCCTCAGTCACTGAAGAGAAAGGCTGCAGGTAGACTCTTACAGGTTTGCCTGGCCAAAACAGAAGTAGTCAGCTGCATGACCTTCTCATGCTATATATTTCAATGTATGCTCACATCTCATCTATAAAAGATGTATTTACGGTGAGGACCTACTTATGTTTTATGTTTCAATATTTTTAGTTCAAGAGCTGAATGACAAAAGTAGGAATGTTTTCAATACAAGGACCTTCAGTTCTTAATGAACATGCATTAGAATAGACATCTTTGCTGACAGGCAATGTCTTGTCATTTGCTCCCTTTAAAAAAATCTAATCATAAAGCAGCAAATACAGCTGCAAATAACTTTTAAACTATAAATGATTGAGACTAATACAAAATTTTTCAAGCTGAACTACTAGCTCTTCCAGGTTTCAGTGGTATTCAATTGCAACTAATTAGCCTCTGTTCTCAGAAAACATGCATTCTTAAAAGAATACACCTTTTTATTCTCAAAAATTTATTGATTGTAAACTGATTGTAAATAGATTGTAAATAATTTTAGGGAAAGTTGCATCAAGAGAAATGTTAGCGGCAATTTGTAAGGTAAAAGCTAAAATTCTATCATCACAAAAGAAATTCCATGCTAGTTTTAAAAATTAAGAGGAATCTGAGCTGAAATAAGCAAGTATGAAAATAAACAATATATTCCTAAACTGTTAAGTTCCCTTTTCTTGTATCTGTGGAGTGATAAGATGCATATGTTAACCTGGCCTATGTGGGTAAGGCAAAGCTAAAGCCTTTTTTCTGCCTTATACCAGACTGTGAAGCATGTTATAAGGTTTAATGATCAATGTTACAAGTGTAGCTCATCACTTGCAGATGTGCAATTCACAAATCACTGTGGAACACTTGAACTAAGATTTTTGTGTAACAGCCTTAGCCTTGAATGCTGTGTATATTGTCCATCATGGCTCAGACCAAAGTGGCTCTGCAATGCTTCTTGAAAATTCACTGCATTAAGTAAAGGTGCTGTTATACAGCTGGCAATATGTGTACTGAATCTAGCCTGTAAGATGTTTCCTTTTGATCTGATATTTTTTATTTGTGGAAACAACAGATCATTTTCACAGAAGAGAAAGACTCTTCTTTGCTCCCTGCTAAGAGATGCTGCAACCATTAGGTCCTTATGAGTGTAAACAGCAGGGCAAAGAGCACATTTCTTACTGTACATGAGCAGTGTGGGAATGAATGTTACTATTGATTCTGCACCACAGAGAGGGCAAAACTGGAACCAAGGTAATATAAGATGCACAAAACATTACATGAAAAGGCTGCACCCCTGTCACTTGGTATGTCTACTAACATAGACTTTTTCTGGGTGATTGTTTATATTTATAATCAACAAGATAATTAAGTTTGGTCAGCTTAGTCTTCAGAGCTTTTTCTAACATTAAGAAAAAGACTAATAGCAATCACATTATTTCAATTTAAAAACAGGGAAACTGCTAATAGATATATACTATAAATCAGAATTCCTAGAAAATGTGAAGGATGTGAAAAAGCAAAGAAGATTTCATCAGCAAAATTAGAGAAACAAGAAGGAGTTTAAGAAAAATTAGGTAACAAGTAAGTCAGAAGTACTGCATTTCTCCTTGAGTGGTTTGAAATATTACAGCTGATAATAATGGTAATAATGCAGAAGAGCAGATATGTCAAATATGCAATTTCATATTTGAGAATATGATGGATGATGTAATAATACAAGAGGACGTATATGAGCTACTTTGTTTTCCAACAGCAATCAATAACAGTATGAAAAAGCAGCCACTGTATTATGATATCTTAAGATAATTAATGCCTTATCGTGTGCATCCTGGAATTTCAGATGAGCTGACCAATTAACACGTTGAGCTTGCTGACCAGAGTTCCTGCTGCCTGACTCTAGTTACTCAGTGAAAGGCACCCAGATTGAATAGTGTTATCTATAAAAAAGCTAAACTTAATAAGAAAGAAGGAGAAGAAATGAAAGCTTTTATGCCTGCAGTTCATAGTCTTGCTGAATCTGGAATTGTAAAGGACTCTGATTCAGTCACCTCAGACCTACATATCCTGAAAGCTGTATGCAACTGTAGGCTTTTCTTAAATTCCCCTTGCTATACTCTTCCTATGCTCATCAAGCTTTTGATGAATACACTGGCTTCCATTCAGTGTGTCACCAGCATCAGATTGTTTCAAAAAAGAAAAGTGAATTGTGACAGCATTGCGTTTGCCATACAGCCGGTGCATTTGTTTGCAGCAACAGCAAATGTGAACACCATGAGTGACTAAACATTTCTGAGATGTTTTCAACAGTGGACCTTTATTCTGAATGACAAACATGAGTTCAGAAAAGAACACATAAAATCTGATGAACACATAAACCAGTCAACAGGCAAGTCAGTGGAACACAGATGGGCTGCAGCCATTATTCACCTTATCTGAATCCATGGCATTTCTGCTAAAATTTCCTATGTATAATAAATCATATGGGAAAATGGTCCAATAGCAGCTTTCCTAATAAAATCTGTAAGGTAGCCCCTTAATTGTCAAAGACAAAATTCAGAGAAAACAACAGAATGTATTTAATGAAGCAGAATCATCAATTGCATGTTCCCTTGTTCTGGCACATGAAACTGCAAATAATTCCACCAGCAGTGGCAAGAGGTGTATCTTACAGTCTGGGAACAAAGCTCACACAAGAACCACTGTAGACATAGGAGAGGAATCCAAGCAAGGGGAGAAGGTGCTTTTGCAGTTACTTGTGCCTACAAACATCCCAGTGAATATTTCTTCAGCATCAATTTTAACACAAGGATGAGGATCCAGTGCTTGAATTCAAAAGCATCTAATAACATCCCACCTGAAATTCCAAGACCTAGACCAAAGCTGATGTGATTCTGTTTCAAGTATCAGCAGGTAATAGGAAAGTATGCTGAACGATCCCAATCAAGTAATTGCCAAAGTTAAAAGAAAGATTTCACAGTGAGCTTGCTTTTTTTTCCCTTCAGATTTCTTTTCCTGCCTTTGCTCTGAAATCACAGCCAGTATTTCCCAACCAGTTTCAACCAATTGAATATAGACAACTGAAAGACCAGATTTGTTAAAAGACATCTGTATCAACATGGCATAGCTACAATATATACTACCATGTAGGATTTTTCATAGAATCATAGAATAGTTAGGGATGGAAAGGACCTTAAGATCATCTAGTTCCAACCCCCCTGCCATAAACAGGGACACCTCACACTAAACCATGTCACCCAATGCTCTGTCCAACCTGGCCTTGATCACCACCAGGGATGGAGCATTCACAGCTTCCATAGGCAACCCATTCCAGTGCCTCACCACCCTCACAGTAAAGAACTTCTTCCTTATATCCAATCTAAACCTCTCCTGTTTAAGTTTGAACCCATTACCCCTTGTCCTGTCACTTACAGTCCCTAATGAAGAGTGCCTCCCCAGCATCCTTATAGACCCCCTTCAGATACTGAGGTCTCCACGCAGCCTTCTNGCCATAAACAGGGACACCTCACACTAAACCATGTCACCCAAGGCTCTGTCCAACCTGGCCTTGATCACCACCAGGGATGGAGCATTCACAGCTTCCATTGGCAACCCATTCCAGTGCCTCACCACCCTCACAGTAAAGAACTTCTTCCTTATATCCAATCTAAACCTCTCCTGTTTAAGTTTGAACCCGTTACCCCTTGTCCTGTCACTTACAGTCCCTAATGAAGAGTCCCTCCCCAGCATCCTTATAGACCCCCTTCAGATACTGAGGTCTCCACGCAGCCTTCTCCAGGCTGAACAGCTCCAACTTTCTCAGCCTATCTTCATACTTGAGGTGCTCCAGTCCCCTGATCATCCTTGTGGCCCTCCTCTGGACTTGTTCCAACAGCTCCATGTCTTTTTTTCATATGGACATAGATTTAATTTGGAAAGCCAGGCACATTTTGATTCCCAACACAACTCAACAGAAGATACTTTCCAAAACTCTTGAAGATTATTAATGCACAAAAAGATGTAGGTTATGACCTGACCAATCTCTACAATAGATCTGAGTACATACTTTCAGATCATCATCGGATACAACAGAAAGAATGGGGGGGAAGTTATACTCAGAGATGTGTGGCATACCTTGGTGACAAACAGCAGCAGATGTTTTGGAGGTTTATTTGTGTTTCTTATTTTCAAAAGACTCCTGTGCATTTCTGTAATTAATTGGTTCTCCACCTACATCAACTTGGCTCTTTTTCCACACTTTTTGCCACTGAACATCATCCTAAACCATCTGAACTGTCACTGGCAGGACTTCTGATGTGAAAAGGATAAATGACATATCAACCTGTGACAATACTGTAATTTAAAACTACTTGGTCTAATCATGAAGTATTTAAATATAGAGTCCCAGCACAAGGAGGGAAAAGCAGCAGTGCAACTTAATTGTCTGCAACAAAAAAAAACACTGCTTGAAGATTAATGAGAAAAGAAATCCTTGATGAAGCTCACAGTACTGCAGAGTTTAAATAAGAGGAAAATAGTAGTGAATGGCTTACTGGTAAAAGGCAACTTAGATCATCTTATTATGGTGGGTGCAAGTACAGCAGTGTGTTTGTGTGCAGGTGAAAGCAAATTTCCAAGAGCAATGTTAAGTCCTATTGACAGAAGAAGTGAGAAGGTATGAACTGAAAAGGAGTAACTGCAAA
Organism: Agapornis roseicollis; assembly: GCA_002631895.1. Taxonomy (NCBI): domain Eukaryota; kingdom Metazoa; phylum Chordata; class Aves; order Psittaciformes; family Psittacidae; genus Agapornis; species Agapornis roseicollis. The sequence continues at coordinate 5,101 of NDXB01006241.1, read as the reverse complement.
GGATATAAATTAATGAAAAAGGGTACCTGCAATGCTAATGGAGCAAGAAAGCAGATGAAATCTTGGGATATGGAGAAAAAATATCAGGAATTACCTTACTTTAGTATGTGGCAAGTAGTGTGTTGTTGGTATATTGCACCTCTTTCTGATGTCCATGGTTTGTGACGCATGGAGACTGGTGATAAATTGGAGCACTACAGTCACATAACACCCATAACAAAGAGTAACATCCTGTGAGTCTTACATGCTCAAACAAAACCAGAACCTAGAGGGATGGAAAGAGAAGGTTTAATAAGTTACAAAGCCTGCGATTTAAAATTAAATTTCAAGCGAGTCAAGTAATTACTGTAATAATTCAGTGAAGATTATGCTGATTTTTTTTCATCATTACATATTTTCAGTCAAGACTAGATGCTTTTTATAAATATCTGACCTGGGTCAAATAAGAATTAAGCTAGGGAAGACTATGTCCTCCTTTATAATGCAGTCAGACATGAATCACAGAATCACAGAATCCTAAGGGTTGGAAGGGACCTCGAAAGATCATCTAGTCCAACCCCCCTGCGAGAGCAGGGTAACCTACAGTACATCACACGGGAACTTGTCCAGGTGGGCCTTGAATATCTCCAATGTAGGAGACTCCACAACCCCCCTGGGCAACCTGTTCCAGTGCTCTGTCACTCTCACAGTAAAGAAGTTCCTCCTGATGTTCACATGGAACCTCCTATGCTCCAGTTTACACCCATTGCCCCTTGTCCTATCACTGGACATCACTGAAAAGAACCTGGCTCCATCATCCTGACACTCACCCTTTACATATTTGTAAACATTGATGAGGTCACCCCTCAGTCTCCTCTTCTCCTGAGAAGATATATTTCCCTATTTTTCAGTAAAATCGCAAGATAAATCATAGAATCATAAAAGAGTTAGGGTTGGAAAGGACCTTAAGATCATCTAGTTCCAACCTCCCTCAAGCACTAGATGAAGCTTTAAAAATGGATGGTGGTGCTCTTTAGAGTTCTTCTGCACAATAAGAAATTTGGGGAAGTTTCACATCAAATCAAGTGAGGGTTGTTCCCAAAGCACAAGAACATATTGTTCAGCCTTTCTTGGAACACTTACTCAGATAAAAAACCCCACACTGTTCATATCTATCACTATTTCAGTTCTCAACTTTTAGCACTTGATACACACTATTTTCAGTTAAAACTGATGATGAGATCAAACATGATAGAAAATGACCCTGGCTTAAACAGTCACCACGTATCAGCTTATCTACAGAACTAGTTAGCTTTCAATCAGAAGGAAATTTATGATAGTTCAGTTTAGTTTAGCCCGCAACAAAAGAATCCAGACAAATTCTTTCACATTTGTCACATGTAATATTTCTGCAGACATTCACCAAGGCCTAGCTCATTTAAAGTTATTTACTTTGCAGTATTTTGCCCCAAGTTATATCATGACCTGCCAACATACTTCAGAGCTTGTCACATTGTTGCTGTAATAAATACAATCTTATCTAAGGTATTTCATGCAAAAGAATTATAAAGAATTTATAAATATGCTCTTGTTACTACTGTAACACCAGCACTAAAAGTGGGAAAGACAGACAAAAAGTTTAAACACCTGCAGCAACATAACGTAACAATGAATGTACTGAGAGAGGCATGAGCCTACAGACCATATCTCTCCTCCAGAGCATGGTTTGCACTCCTGGACAAAGCTATGCCCTAAACAAGAGTGCGCGGCCCTTTCTTCTCCCCCAAACATTCAGATGAGGCCCCTGTCAGACCTGTGGTAGCTTAAGGCAGTTAGTGATGAGCATTTAATCTATGGAGCACTGCAGGGAGATGAAGGCTTCCCAAAAAATGGGTGTCAGGAGAAACCTTCCCAGTGTGCGTGGTCATTTTGGTCCCAACCCTCCTGTGTGTTTATCTGCTTCTATCAAAAAGTTTGAGGTGACCCTTTCATAAGCAGGTGTTCATATAATAAACACTACCACTCAGAGCAATGCTTATGAATTCACTACATACAAGTTAGGGGGAAGATTCAGATAATCAACACATAGTCCTCATATTAATGGTTAAGAACACCTTCATTGCTACAAACAGAGTGTTACGTCTTTTCAGGTCCATATAATTTGAACTACTGTTTATCTTTTTTTCTAGGACTTGTTAATTGTTAGCAGGCCTGGTTTGTGATTTTTGCATGCCTTTTGGATCCTTTCATTGCCTCTCCTATATCAAACATAAGCTTTGCACCTGTATGCTCCTGTAGCCTACCTCACCCCTTGTCTATTTTCATAAATTATGGAATCATTTGTGTTGGAAAAGACCTTTAAGATCATTGAGTCCAGCCATTAACTGAGCACTGACAAGTCCACCATGAAGCCATGTCCCTATTTTCTGTCATTATAAAAAACCATGAATGCCAATTTGATTAGACTTTTGTAATTCATCTACTTCTTTTCCAAACAAACATCTCTGTGGCTGTTCAAAGAAAAATTCTCTAGAAAGAAGGACAGCATGAAAGAAAGCACAAAGATAATTAATTTTCTTTACCAAATCTCACTTGTGTCTTCTTCTATGCCATGATGTGTACACAGAAACAAGTGTTAGGCTGATTCTGCGTTGTAAACTGTGCCTTCCCAGCTGATCAATACAGTCTCATTGTTTCCCTCATCTGTCTGTAGCCATCTGCTGTCTTTTGTCTTATACTTTTGAGCTCTTCAGGGCAGGAATTATCTTTTTGCCCTATATTTCTATAGAGTAGATCATCATATTCATAGTCCAGGATTGAGGCTGCTAGACAGTGCGATAATACAAACAAATGATAGTAATGACAAAATTTGCTCCAAGTTCTTTGCAGATATTTTTTTGGAATCTAAGATAAAGAGATATGAGTTGATTCAGAAAAAAACATCACCAATTTCACTGCTTTTTCAGTGCCTCTGAAAAAGGGTTTAGAATAGCAGTGGATGGGAATATTAATGCAAGTCTTTTAATACAGTGATGGATCAGGCTCAGCAGGTCTGACAGCCTGTCTCCATTGTAACTCCTCCTACAGGCAGTAAAAGGACTCTCACGGGGAATGAATCAGGCCCTAAGGAGCCCATGAGGCTGTGTGCAAGTAGAGCTGTACTATTGCTGGGCGAGACTGGGAGCTCAGACAGAGGGCCATATATTGGCGTTTTTATGATCATCTCTAATTTAAATACGCCATCTTTTCCTACTTATTTTCATTTTAATATGAATGGCGAGAAAGTTAAAGGGCTGCAACACCGTACAGGGTCATAACAACAGAAAATCTAAGGTTATTTCTACAGACATCACATCAGGCAGATCCCCATGAACCACAAATGCAAAAGTACAAGTATTACAGAAAGTATATTTATGTGCAGGAGGCCTAAATTCCAGTTACGACTGTGCTTCCTCATTGCAGTGTCCTCTCTGCGCCTACACACTCCCTTACAGGTCTGTAGGATGTGTGTGTGTGTGTGTGTTTGGGGTGTGTGTTTAATTTTATCTCGCACTGAGCACGGGCAGCGTTAGAATTTGCCCGTCTTTTCCCAGCACAGCTCCAGCAGGGACTACCTGACTCAGCTCACAAACTACAGCCACAGCATCGAATTTCCCAACCCACTTAATTTGAAAGCCTGCCAAGATAGGTGAAAGACCTTATAAATATGTAAAGCAGGAAGTTCAAATTACAGAGTGATGTAAATTCACAGTGATTGATGCCCTTTTAAAAACAATAAAAATCCTCGAGAAGAGACAGGGCTGGTGAACGTGCCCCTCTCCCCGTGCTGGCTGGTGGAGTTTGGGCGATGCGTTGTACTTTTCGTGCGGATTTTATTTTGGATTTCTACCACTTCCTGGAGGCCAGGGGGAGGCACAGTGGGAGGAACCAAAAAACTCGGTGCCACAGCCATTTTGTTTGTGGGCAGCATGGTAGAATTCTGTCAGTCAGTATAAGGAGGGGTTTTTAAAACAGTATTTATGGAAAAACTATTCCTGCCGTAGCGGATGTATCTGTTGAATTTAGTGTTAATTTAGTTCTTTCATAAGGTAGGTATTTATATTTGTAAGTAAATAGGGTATTTGTTGGGATTCAAGCCTCCCCACTTTCCAGGAATCGTGGATTTTGTTTCAGGCATGACTGGCTTTTTCAGATGCTGCGAGGTTGCCGAACTACTGCAGGGCCGGGGCGCTCCCACGCCACGGGGAAAGGCCGAGGGATGCGCTGACCGTCAGAAACTTGCTTAGGGGTTGGGAGGGAGACTGGGGCGGGGGAAGGGACTGAGGGAGAGGAAGAGGAACAGAGGGGAAACGGCAAAGTCTCGGAATTGTTTTCTCCGGCTGGCTTTCTGTATGAATTCTCCGGAGGCGGCTTCTCGCACCGGAGGGAGGGATGAGGCAGGGGGGCTGCGTGGACCGAGCGTGTTTTGCAGTGTCACCGAAAACCAGCGCTAGACTTTGGTCCTGTGTGTTTCAAAGGCGGTGTAAAATGGCACACTGCATTTTTCCAGGCGGCGGTAGCGGCGGCGGCGGCAGCGGCTGGGGGGGGGGCGCAGCGCAGG
>NDXB01006240.1:42360-74173 GCA_002631895.1 Agapornis roseicollis | reverse complement strand
ATCGGTGGATACACTGGAGGGAAGGAATGCCATCCAGAGGGACCTTGACACGCTTGTGAGGTGTAGTGTCACACCCTACAGAAAGCCCCACTCAGACATCTGTTATGTATTAGTGCTGCTTGGCACTGTAAAATCAGCACTTCCTTCCCTGTAGGTAGGAAGTGCCTCTGTTAGTTTAGGTATTTATCTTCCTTCTTAAGCAAGAAACTCAAAGACAAAAGGAGGAAGGGTGGAATCCTAAATGATCTTCACAGGCAGCATCTTAAAGAGATAAGCAGTGCAAATTTTCTTGCCTGGGCTGTGCTGCAAAGCAGGTTAGGCTGTGCTGCTTCCCTCGTTACACCATCACTGGCATACAGCATGCAGAACTCATTCTCTCAAATTTCATTTCTTCCTAGTTTTTAGCAAGTCTCCTCTTCTCTAAAAGTCTGACAACTAATGTGTTCTCAGTTTGCTTGTTTTCCTGTGGAATGTGAATCTGATTGATGCATTAGAGAAATAATAGTCCAAGCCAGCTGTTTCTGTAAATTTCCACTGTTAGATTTCAATGTGGCATTCCAGATCAATATGTGGCAGGCAGACATAGGATTCCCTTGGAAAATATCCCACTTCAGAACTCAGAATCACCAAAAGAATCACAGCTTAATCACTAAAAACCCATTAATTGCTTTCTGCCTTATAGCTTCAGACTCAGAAGTCTTCTTTTCTAGATTTCCCCCAGTGCTACAAGCAACTGGAAACTAAGATAGGCATAAACATAACCACAAATGTAATTTGAAGCTATTTAGGATCTGGATGCAACATTTGTAGCTCAGACTAATCTCTGCTTTAGATATCAGTTGTCTCAACTGAGCAATTCCAACATACACTGAAAGGGACTGGCGATTTTCATAATCAGTGGATTTTCATAAATGCTCAATGAGATACGAAGCATAGTTTGAAAGCAGGTGCACAAGAAGCTGATGAAGAAACCCTTAGATGTGAGCATTGCTATTCAAGAAAACATTCATATCCGGACAGCTCACTAAAACAACAAAACATTGTATACAAAAAGAGAACACTCGTCAAGTAGCTGCTTTCTACGCATGAATGAAATGAGCCCAGTGACGGGATTTCACAGGTGCTTGATGTGCTTACCCCGTACCTACAATCAACTTCCAGAACGGTCTGTCTCTTTGCAGAATGCAGCTGCAGTATCCAGCAAAACCGCATTTGGAAGGGATAGTGCTATTTTAAAGCTTCAACTGCATTTTTGCCCAGCGTAATAAAATAGCTCAGCCAAGAGGAGTTGGTGGCTTGTTGTGACTGAAGCAAGTTTTCAAGTTTGATTACACTGGCTTAGTCCAGAGATAAAGGCTGCTATTTCTGCTGCACACAAAGCAACAAGTAGCATCAACAAGCATCTGGAGAGAGTCCACTGGCCCTCAGCTGATAATTTCTGCTACTTCTACGCACACAGATAACATAGATAAAGGAAAACCAGTAGGCAGCAAGGAAAAGGAACAAAAATTTAAATAAACAAAGAAACCTGAATAGCTGAATTATACCTAAAGGAAATGAGATCACCATTTGCTTCAGATTCCGACCACAAACAACTGACAAGTAATCAAGAGTCATTAAAGTAGAAGAATTTTTATGAATCACATTCGACTTAAAATCAGCTACTCTGGAAATTCCTGGTACTCATGCAAGCTGTCATTTGAGAGAATAAGATTAAAGAGTGAGCTGTATATTTTTAACCTTCTGAAAGTCGATAACATAACATTTGAAATCTATTGGTTTACATTTAAAAAATCTACTGGTTTATTCAGTCATGTCTGTTATTATCTCAGAGATAGAAGTAAATGGATTAAAAAAAATAACGTGCCTACTATCAAAAGAAGATTAAAGATGTTTTACTGTTAAAGTGCGTGTGTTTTTAAAGGTGACACAGGAGTAACTTCACACTGGAAAATTTCCCTTAAACTTGTAACACATGACTGCCTTGGAACCTTTCTGCCATAACACAAAATTTTCTGTAAACCAATACACTTTGATTTTTAAGGCACATTCCAGTACACAGAGCAGTTGTAAATATAGCTATATTGGTTATATCCTATACCCATAGTTGGGACTGATTAATTCAGTGACAAGCTATTTTCTTTATATAAATAAAACAACAAACTATCATCATTACAGAGATGACAAGTCAGGTTGAAAGGATCTAGGTGTTTTCTTAGCTTTTGTATTCTTAATCACTAACTAAACACTGAATGTGAGGTTTAACAATGCTCTGTCATGTGAGATGACAGAGGTTTAGGCACACATAACTGCTCATATGCAAATATAGACTTCTCCATTCTTAATGCAGTATGAGTAGGGAGGACTTGCAAATGATTTTTCTATTTCAACAGAAGCCATGTTGGCAAAATAGGCATTTTACTAGTCAAAGGACTAATTCTGATATTATGTACATGTGATACAAACCAGAAGGTGCTCTACACAACCACCAGGCTTAAAGCAATATAAAACCTCGGGCATATCTGAGCTCTGACTCTGAAATTGCCTTGAATAATAGGGGCTGCTCCCCCTCCCCTGACCACCATTACCTTCAGCAGGGGCTTGCAGAATTGCCTGTTCACAGAGCCAGGATTTCAGGTTTAGGGCATATTTCTAAGCATGGTTGTAACTTTACGCACATGGAGATTCCTATTAGGCTGGTGAGTGTCCCCAGCTGAGAAAATTCAATGTGGAATACCAGAGTACCACAGTAAGGGAAATTTTCCCTGATAGAAGAGCATTTCTGTGTCAGTTCTTTTTACTGATATTTACTTAACACTCCATTAATTGTGTGGTGGATGGTATTTCTCTTTAGTTTTAATATTTTATCATCAGCTGTGAAAATAAACACTGGAACTAATAGTGCTTCCACCCTGGCAACTTCTACAAAACAATGCAAACCTCACAATCCCTTTCAGCACACCACCTGAACAAAAAATATAAAGCCCCTGTATTTCTTTAAGAGGGTCAGTGCCCTCATCAAGTTGGAGTGGAATGTTGTGGTTTTAAATTTGCTAGGTCAGGCTGGCCTATTAATCTGAAACATTCAAGTTACTTCAACTATAAATTGAAAGAATCAGCAAGATTTTTATCAACAGCTGAAAACTAAATCAGAGGACCACAGTAAACCATGAACTGCCTGACTGCGGGTCTCTCCTACTAGGTTTTTGAGAGAAGTACTGTACAGCTGTAAGGGGTTCACAGACTTGGATCACATGAGCAGCATGTAATAGGTATATACATTTTCTCTACCCTGTGCTATAATCCACATACAAAGGAAATTTGTAAAGCCCTGTTATTAACAGTCCTGACTATGTAAATGTGAGAATGACTGTAGATTTTGTGACTTGCTTTTTCTTGTTTATGTGCTGTGCTCTTATTAAGCAAATAGATTGTCTCCTGCAAGGTCACTCATACCACTTCCTATAGCACCTCTCCTTTATTCATAAATCTTTCCCTCTTCCATCCTGCCCACCACTCTGCCAAATTCAGGTAAGAAACAAAGTGATGAAACCACAGACATGCATAAGGAAAAAGATCTAATCAGTGGGAAGCAGAAAGTGGGCTCTCAAAATGGAAAGATTGTTCATGAGTCTGTACAAGAATTCTCTCTTAAGCCTCATGGCTTGTCATTAAGCAGTATCTACTGGACAAATACATTCCATTGAGAATCTTTTACTAGGCAATTCATTTTGTTCAGAGTTCTTCCCAAGCAACTTTGAGTTACAAAGAGCTTTTCCTCTGTTCTATCATGATCTTACTCTGGAGAGAGAACATGTGTTGCAACAGGGCCCTTCTTAACTCTCAAGACATGGGGCAATGAACAAATTCTGGCCCTGAAGCTATTGAAAGTCCCCTGGCAACAGAACTGGTCCTGTTTCACCCCTCCCACTGGGTCTGTGCACTTCCTACCTATGCAGAGCACATAAAAGGGTCCAAGTGTTTATTTCACCTGAAACCTCATTTCAGAGCTTGTTGTGCTAGCCATCAGCCAGCTCAGTGAACTCAGGCACTGGAACAGCCTGCACTCAGCAGTTTCTGCTTCCGTTAGAGTCAGTTAATGCTCATAAGACATCATGCAGCCTTGTTCGCTGTCAAATGACCTATAGTACCAAAGTAAACTCATTTGCAGCCAGCGTGGATATCTCTCTGCTAAACCATAGTTTCAGTTCAATCGTTCCCTATGTAGGTGCAAAAAGGAATTTGATGGCACTGAAGGGGCACTGCAAACATGCCAGAGTTTGTGATCAATAACTGTTACCACTCTCATTGAAACAATGTGACACAGCCGAGGTCACTTCTTCTGCTGCCCTTTTAGATACATTTCATTATCGTGAATAAAGTAATACAGTATTTCAGCAAAATTCAACTATATGACAAATAAGAGAAAAAGGGATTTTTAATCTTTCTGTACCTTGTAGAGTGAAGACAACAAAAGTTTTGGGCTCTTGGACCTGCGAAACAAGCACGAACCTTCACATTTTAGGGGAAAAATGAGGAACAGGGGAGATCTATGCAGCTTGGTTGTTCAGACTGTTCCTCACACTTCTACAGCACCTCTTACGGAACAACAAATGTGAAAAGGGAAACCTAGATACTCTAGGGTTGACTCTTTTTCCAGAAAGAGTTTGAAGAAGTGACCATGCCCTAGCACCTCTTCCTTGGGAGCATGGAGGAAGAAAAAGAGGAGCTGTCCAGCCCTGAGGATCCATTTTCCTGACACCTTGTCTGTTCCCTGGTTAATCAAGCCATGACTGTTTCTTCATTCATTACATGTAAAGTTGGCATATTAAAATTCATAAGTAAATGTTACAGACTGCTATTAAAATCTGGATTATCCCCACCACTGGAATTTATTCCTTAGGGTAAATTTGCTCCACAGTCAATCTTCTAAAGTGAAGAGAGTGCCATGAGAATTCTGCCTTGATGTTTTCTGCCCTGTCTTTCGGAGGGTCTAATTGCTTGCGATGCTGATATATTCAGTCACCACAGAGAGAGAGAAAAATTATTACCTTATAATTGAGAAAGTTTTGTTCCTTACCTATGTTCATTTCTGGTCTTTCAGTTTGGGCCATTTCTCTTGACTCAGTTCCTATCATTCAATGAAGTGAATTCAGAATGCTTTCAGCAGAGGTCTGTTCTGACATGAGCTTGAAGGTCTGAACAGAAAGAAATAGAGAATGTAAATGGCCAATATCCAAATAAAGGTATGGTTATACCACAGACTTAACATAAATAGAATAGAATCATAGAATGGTTTGTGTTAGAAGGGACCTTAAATATCATCCAGTTCTAACCCCCTTGCCATGCGCAGGGACACCTTCCACTGGACCAGGCTGGCCAAAGCCCCATCCAGCCTGGCCTAGAAAACTGCCAGGAATGGAGCACCCACAATTTCTCTGGGCAATCTCTGCTAGTGCCTCACCACCCTCATCATGAATAACTTCTTCCTTATATCTAATCTAAATTTATTCTCTTTCAGTTTAAAGCCATTACCCCTTGTTGTATCCTTACATGATAAAAGGTGGAGAAGAAAGAAGAAAACTAAGCCATATTCACACCAGTGAAGCCAGATATCTAACACAGAAGGGTAGTTTCCTTAAACTCTGAATTATCCAGTTATGAAAACATTCATCTTGAGAGAAAAACAGGTCAAAATCTGGTCTGGTCTAGCCTCTTAAGAAACAGCTCTTCATCAGCTACACAGCCTATGAAGGTCTACCTTAAGTCAACCACCTACACTACCTGAAGCTAAAGTCTATGAATATACCCACTAATACTGAGTACTGGTGGGCTGTTATTCACTACATTGCTACACCATCACAGGACAATGTGAAAAATCATGTTTGACTGAACTGCGTTCTTATATAGACACCTGTCAGTCTTCTATCCACCTCTTATGAAACCACCCCATTTTGAACATTGTTTTGGAAGACAGAAATTATGAGAAAGCCAATTTCTTGGGAGCAGAAGATTGCTCAAGGCCAGGGGAGCTGTAAGTAGCTCTGCAGATGAGTTCAGCCCCTGCTGTGACCCAGTGCCCTAATAGATTCCAGCTGGCAGGAGGAATGCTCTGCAGCCCCAAATGCTCTGTGTTTCAGCTGGCAGCAGCTCTGAAAACACATTCTGGCCCAATACCCCCTCCCAGTGGGCTGCGCTTAACCCACACCTGAATCAATTTAATCCTCTAGCAATTATTAAATCATCTGCACTTCTCTCATTATGGGTAGCCCATATGAATAAAATACACCACCCTTATTCGTATCTCTGGGCATGTTTCAACACAAGTTGTTTTTCTCCTAGCTGCCACATGTTTTTTAATGCCTTTAAGCATTACTGGACGCCGCGGGGCGGCCCCTTGAAGAACGGTAACTTCCAACTAAACTCTTTGCTCCCCAATTCTCCCCCGCCCCCCGAAACCAAACGAGCGGCATTTAAAATTCCCCCCTTGAGTCACTGCAGCAGGGCCGTGTTTGCAGCACCACCAGAGCCGAGGCACTTGCAGGTCCTGGCGGCGGGGGGAGGCAAGGGGGGGAGCAGGCACGGCTCCGCCCCGCCCCAGGGCGGTGGCAGCGGCAGGCCCGCCCCGGCTCCAGCCTTTATAGAGCCCGCTCCGCGCTGTGCTGGCATCACTGCTTGGCGGTCGCCCGGTACCTGCAGTCCCGCACCGACGTCGTTGTACCGTCGCTCAGCTCCCGCGCTGGTAAGTGCCGTGTCCCTGGGACCCGAGTGCGATTTAAGGGTGACAACGCCAGGCCAAGGACAAGCAGAGTTAAACGGTTGACTCTTTAAATTAAAAGAAAGGGAATCTTTTGGGTGATGCAGCATTTCAGCAGTGGGGAGATCTGCTCTGCGTCTTACTGTCTAGTGTAATTTTCACAAGAAATGTGCAGCACAGCAATCTGTGATGCCAGGGTTGGGCCTGGGAGGCTATTTATGGTAACAAAGGGCAAACTTCTTGCAAAGCTGCCAACTATGCTAAAGATAATCATCTTAGCGTAAATAATGTTGAAGGAAAACTATACTTGCTGAAGTTTCAACTGAGTCTGAAAGGTGTGCATGTGCTGAAGTATGCATCTGCTTTCTTGTGTTACGAAACCTCCTTGTGAGCAAAGGATTCATCTATGTTAGCATTTTGGTTTGAATCATGGCAGGTTTTCTCAAGTGAATCCAATGATCTTCTCTATTCCCTGTGTTTTGGTTCCTCCCAAGCTTGCCCCTCCACTGAATGGCTTTAGAGTACTTGCATTGTATATCTTCTAAATAAAACCCAATTAGGACATGTGCCTCAAGCAGCAGCAGGTGTTCAATCTGCAAGACCAAGCTAGAACTAGCCCCTGGTGCAAGCTCTGAAGCAGTGTGGAGCAGGTCTCTCCTACTGCGTTCACTGCTTGCTGATGTAAAAAATGAAGATTCCTATGGAATCTTTTAAAACCCAAGTTTTCCAGTGTTCTAGAGGTGAGGATGCTTTACAAAGCAAACAACAACAACAAAAAAATCACACACACACAAAAAAAAAGCCCTCAAAAACATGGCTTGTACTGCAACTTAAAAAATAGATAAAAAGACATATTGGTACTTCATAGCTCTCTTTTTTTTCCCTATTGTTTTTAAAAGCTAGTTCTTTTTAACAGTCACACCTGGGAAGGTCGCTATATATGTGTGGCTAGAGGATCCAGCTGTGTATAAAATATCCAGACAGAATATATTCCAAGCCTTTCTAATCCTGTAAATAAGTGAGGTAACACCAAGACTAGACTTCTAGGAGTCTGCAGTGGCCAGAGGCAGCTGGTGAGGTGTCTGGCCTTATGCAAGTGCTGGGCATCAACAAAGCACAGTCAGCAACTATAGAGGTAATGAAAAAAAGGAGCTTTCCCTTTCATAGCCTGTATGTGGATGGGTGGTGATAAACAGTTAAACAGGTACAAACAGCTGGATAGCAGCTAAATAAATCTGCCAACTCCCTACTGTGTTAGTCCAAACTGCTGAAACTGAGAATGGATTTTTTCCAAGTTTGAATTTTCCTTTTATCAGCTTCACTCAAACTCTACAAAAAGTCTGCCTGTATTGCTAACTGTGCAGAAAAGCTTCAAATGATATCTTCTAATTTAATATATGGAAATAATAAACAGGTATTCCACAGCAGCTCAATGCTTAATTCTCCTGTCAGTTGTGTTGTGACTTCTTCTGAAACCAGCTGGAGGCAACAGGAACAAGAAAGCTGGCACTGCAAGTTATGACATGAGGCAAAGTTCCCCTTTTATTTTCAGAATCAAAATATTAGGGATAGAAGAGGAACGAAGTGAGACGTTAACGAAGAACATGAAGTTACTCATCTTCCTCACAGTAGCCCTGGGCTTGCTTGTCACGGGACTGGAGTCTGTAAGTTTTGAAATAAGTGTTGGGGGGTGGAGGGGGTGTCCGCTTGGAACCACTTCTGGTTTTAATTATACTTCTGCTTTGGGTGGTGTGGCAGGCTTTTGACTTCAGTTTTGGTTTTTGCTGCCTTTGCTTGTACATATGTATCTGCTGTACATGCACCTCCCAGAAACATGTTTTTGAACCTCTTAGTTTTTCTTCTGGCTCTGCTCCACCCTAAGATGTCTGCTAGCGTTTAAATAGTAAAGACTTCACGCAATAAGAAAAATCTAGCTATTTTTTTTTTCTTTTAATGTAATTTGGATCTGGACACGGTACTAAGAATTCAACAAAATTTCATGGATTTGGGTATTGGGCCTTAACTAAATTTCCACCTACCCTACCTGAAAGTGTGATGCTAAAAGAGGAGTAACAGACATGAATTTGACCATCATCTTGTATGGCAATTCATCTCTATCAGCAGAGCCATCCACCAACACTATGGAGTTATGTTGTTACTACTACTTGTTTTACCTCTCAGGCAACCCCATTTGACCTCTGGGAGAAGTATACTAAAGGCCTAATCTTAATTAATTCCATGGAGAATATAATATTAAGCCTGCAAAGCAGAGGCAGGAACTGAAGTACAGGGCAAGAATCTACTGTACTATAAATCTACAGGCTTTTGTTCCATGGCATGAATGTGAAGCACCAAGGTCACTAAAATGACAGAGGCAGCTGGAGAATGTTGCATCTTTGCTGCACTGCTTGGTGTCTGAGAGGGAAAAGCTTTTGTGCCTGTTCTAGGGGCACTGATCAGCTGTTTAGATCCTTATTGCAGAAGTTACTACAATGATAACTTGATGCAGTGCACCAGCCTTCTGGGGCTTTTATGAAGGTGTTTTGTGGGTTTTCTTTTCCCTTCCCAATTCTGCTTTGCTCAGGTATGCAGCAGGTAACATAATCAAACCACATAAACAAAACTTTCCTTAATTCTGTTTTTCTTTTTCCCTTAGTTTTATAGCAAGAAGTACTACTACAAGCTTCCATATAAATACAGATCAGATCACAAGGGTAAGTATCTGTGTTCTGCTTGAACCTAAAAAGAAGTTATCTTGCAAGTACATATTGATGTAAGGGAATGACTCTTAATGATACTTAAACACCTAAAACTTGGTTTGAAACTATGTGTTACTTTACTTAACCATTGAAATGTTTTGTCTCTAATTAGTGATGTATTTTACTTAACAGAATGCCATTGTTTGAATGGAGGAACCTGCATTACCTATTACCTCTTTAGTGGAATTAATCGTTGCATATGCCCTGAAGGATACACTGGGATTAATTGTGAACTAGGTAGAGTATCTATCTAAACACAAAATTGATTGAAAAGATAAAAAGAGATGGGTAAATCATGAATACAAAATACTAAGTGAAAGTATAAGCACATAACTGGAAATCCTTTAGTGCTTTATGCTGACTAAGTGAGCAGAAATAACTAATACTGTTGCAAAATCAGTATCTCTAACTTTTGTCCCTTTCTCTTCACAAATGTTGCCAACCTCACAAGTGTTTTAGTTTGGGGTGAAAAAAGTGAACTTGTTTGGGATTGTTCAGAAGCAGAAGAACTGATTATATTGTGAAGTAAACTGAAACCATTAAAGAAGCAATGTGTATGCTTTAAAGCATAAGATTCTTGATACTCAAAATTTTTACAGAACAGATTTAATAAGAATGTATAACAGGTCCAGATTTTGCATAGTCTGTTGTAATAAAGTGTAATGAATTAACCTCCTTATTAAAAGTATCCATACAGATTATTTCTGCTTCAGAAAAATCAATATGAACATGCTGCTAATGAAATTCATTTTATTAGACACCACCAGCATGTGCTACACTGAGAATGGGGAGGATTACAGAGGAATGGCGACAGAGGATGAATGTTTGCCATGGGACCTTCCCTCAGTAATCAGGAGAGGTTATTACCATGCTCATATGAGGAGTGCTTTGCAGCTCGGTCTGGGCAAACACAACTACTGCAGGTAAGAAAAGCATTGTTCTTCCTGGGATGACTTCTATTGTCACATCCCCAAAAGTGCCTCACATGATGGTACATGTGTTGAAAAAGAAATAAATTAATTTTTACTCAAAATATTTGGAATGTGACTCTCCGGAGTTCCTGCTTTCCCCTGAAGCTGATCATACTGCAAAACTCCCAGTATGCAACAGTAATAGGTAGTCGTAAATTTTCTCTGGCATAGCTTGCAGCAGAATGCTTCTGCCCTTTACAGGACACTTAGTTTTACTTGAAAAAATGGTACTACCTTGGAATTCTGTCTTTATGAAAAGAATGCTTCCTTTCTCTTCCAGAAACCCAAATGGAAGGGACAGGCCCTGGTGCTACACCAAAAAGGGATTCACCATTCAAGAAACACCCTGCAACATGGCGAAGTGTGGTAAGTAACATCAATTTCAAGACAATTGATTATTATTATTTTTAGTAGCACAAGGTTAGTGCAGTGTTAAGAACACCTGAACAAGATTTCTCTTTTTGCAGGGCATGCATGTGGTCAAAGAAGCATGAGCAAGTACTACAAGATTGTTGGTGGAAGCCAGGCAGAGGTTGAGTCTCAGCCCTGGATAGCTGGCATCTTCCAAAATATAAGGGGTGTTGACCATTTCCTGTGTGGTGGCAGCCTCATTGACCCTTGCTGGGTGCTTACAGCAGCACACTGTTTTCATAGTCCGTAAGTTTACCGTTCCACATCCTTATTTGAGATTTTCTTCAGGTGATTTCTTTGCATGCTGCTCACTGAGCTGCCCTTCAAAATGCACCATAGTAAGAATGCTCTTTTGAGCAAAATGAGAAGAGTAGCTGTAAATATTAAGCCTCTGGGAGTCTAAGTGCAGCAAAAGGAGCTATAGCAATATACTATTTTGGTGCATTATGCAATTCAGACAACTTTAGACAAAACTGGAGCTAGGGTTTCAGTTTAACATTTGCTGTTCATAAAAAAAATAGTTATTCTGAGAGGTGAAGAGTTGTTGAGCAATATGCTCATGGGTGGATTTTTCTTGAGGAACTGCCTGGTATCTTGTAGAGGATTCTCATCACCAGTGCCTGGCATTAATAGCAGCTACACTAGGCGTGCCTTTCAAAATGCCTATTTTTTTAAGGTAGATGAACATCTATCTTGAAAATTGGGATGCTTTCCTTTAGAATACTGTAACTTTCAATGCTGACTAAATTTTGCTTTTCCTTGTCAGTGTTAAAGTAAATATGAAACAGAACTGGGACTGTATCTAAACTGTTGACCTTGCTCTCAAACTGGTAATCTTCATGCATCTCTTTACTCTCACTCAGGTCAAAAAAACCACAAAGCAAATCAGCTTACAAAGTCTTCCTTGGGAAGTCCATGCTGAATGTTACTGATGATAAGGAGCAAGTGTTCATGGTTGATGACATCATCTCTCACCCTGACTTTACAGATGACACAGGTGGCAATGATAATGATATTGGTAAGTGTCATCTTAATATGAGCCTTTAAAAAACTGAGGGTAGCCAAGGGCTGTGTAATTGTGGCATACATTTTCTAAAAGAAGTAGAACCAGAGTTGAGATGAAGTGGAACAGGAGCTAGGCACTTCTGAGAACTAGACTTGTGCAAAGAGCAACTTTTTCAGTTGTGTAAAACTTGGTTTGCAACATGTCTGATGCAGTCAACTATAAGCCTATCTCATCTCTGGACTTTGTATAATGCATGGATCTTCCATAAGTACTGGTGGCAGCATCCCACTTGTATCTTATTCTATGTCTACAGAGATCACATTATGTATAGAAAACAATGAAAAATACATGCATAGCAGGCTTCATCATATAGTAGAGAAATGCCATATCAAGTACCACATTAGCCAAAGGCTATCCAGAATTAATCTGGACTTTAAGTCTCTCTAGCTTTCACAAACTTATCCCTAAGCCAACAAAGTCAGCGAGATCTTTGCAATTTGCACTCTTGCAATTGATGCTTGGAACTCCACTACCCCTTCCAAATTCCTGCTGCTAAGGAAAATGACTCAGACTAGTTTATTAAGCCCTTCTGGTGAGAAGAACAGTATAAACTGCCACCTCTTCAGCAGCGCAGCAGATGCTGCCATCCACAGCTAGACAGGAAACTGAGGCTTTCAAACACCTGAAGATTACACCTGTAGGAGAATCTTCCCTGAGCTATCAGCCCCTATCCTTTCAGGAAGGAGGTTCAAGGTGGAATTTTTGCCAATTCTAGTGCTGGGGAAATTAATTTTGTTAATATATAATGATCCACTGTAGTTCCAAAACAATGTGAGGAACCATATATAACCAGAACTGTAAATGAAACTATTCTCATTATCTCTATCTAATGCTCCTAATGTCAGAGAAGTTGATGGGGAGGAAAACTTACTTTACAAACCTGACTTGTTTTGTAGCTTTGATAAGGATAAGAACAACTTCTGGACAGTGTGCAGTAGAATCCAAATATGTCAGAACAGTCTGCTTACCAGAGAAGAACCTTTACTTAGCAGACAATACCCGGTGTGAAATAGCTGGCTATGGGAAACAAGAATTCTGTAAGTGAATTACTTTCTTCCAAAGTTTACTTCCACAATATGGGAACAGGTGTTTCTATAGTATGATCCGCAAAGGATTAAAAGGTTCTTTTCTATTATTCTATGTACTCCCTATGCATCTCTTGAAGATTCTTTGCTGTCATCTTCTCTAGTTATCCATGGCATTCCCTTCTTCATGCTGCCCACTTATAATCTTACCAAGTAAGCCAAGATGTAAAACACAGCAATATTTTCATTTTTGATGTGGCGAGGAGTAGAAAAAAAATTAAAGCTGTGTTGGAGGATTAACAAAGGATTGCACTTGTACAGAACTTTGTTCACAACCTATCAAACTCCTTCTCTGAAATCTAAGCTCTAGAGCTTGTTTGGCTCGCTTGTTTTTCTCTCTAACTTACTCATTAACAGTGAAATTAAGCTGCAAATAAGAGCCTCAAATTGAAAATGAAATGGCTATACAATTACTTTTCAGAGCTGAAAGTGGGTATTCTGGTTTAGGTTTTGTTGTTGGTTGGGGCTGTTTGTCTTAGATGGTGAAAATAAGTCATCTTCTTATTTGCAGATGATATCTTCTATGCTCAAAGACTAATGTCAGCCACTGTGAACTTAATATCACAGAGAAAATGTAAGCATGAGTACTATGACAGTATCAGAGTTACTGACAACATGATCTGTGCTGGAGATCCCACGTGGGAGACTGATGCATGCAAGGTAAAACTGGTTTATCTTCCAAATAATTTTGAATGCATGTACACTATAGGTATCAGCTGCTGGTATCTGTAATTCTACTAGTCAGAGGAGTCTGTCTGTGTAGTAGGAATTTAGTATGTCCAGTGGAGTCAACCTGTAGTGTGGCCAAACATAGAGGAGGGTTGGGACCTAGAGTTAAATGTTAACCCTTCAGACAGCCTTTGGAGGCACAACAAGTTGGTGTCTCGGCATTGTTGTTCAAGGCTTTATTTACAACCTATTAAAGCAATTGGCTGGTAGATAAGCAGCAGAGGAATACAACAACTATTCTAATCTCAGCTTGCACTTAATACTAATTATAGCTCTGCAAAGGGATAAAAGGTGGATTACAGGTGCATGCTAAGCCCTTGCACAGATTCCTCAATACTACATTTATTTCCCTGGGCCCTTAGTGGGCAGAGTGGCCACATGAACAAGTAAAAAGAATAAGTGTTGTCTCTCTGTCCATTAGGACTTGAGGACAATTGGTTCTGTAAAGAATTGGGTATGTGGTCTTTAACCTTATATCACTAGCCTATTATATGGTATCATAAACTTAGGATGAAATGTTATGTGCAAGGTAGCTACTTTCTCTGTTTCCTGCTGGGATGGGGCTACAAAACTACTTATGCTACAGACTGTTTGAGTCATAGCAGATGTTGAGCCTTCTGTTCCATGTATGCAGCATTCTTGAAAAGAGAAACTTTAGCTTGTAGGTATTTACTAGCTTGCTTCACTTTGGAAAAACAACTGCAGGCTCCCTGTTACAAAGGCTCTATCTGTGGAAAATGGACTAATATGTTCTTTTTCTGTTGTCAGGGAGATTCTGGTGGCCCCATGATCTGTGAATATGATGGCAGGATGGTGCTTTATGGGATTGTCAGCTGGGGAGATGGCTGTGCAAAGAAAAACAAGCCTGGTGTTTACACCAGAGTTACCAGATACCTAAATTGGATTGACTCCAATATGAATGCAGTAATTGCCAAGAGCCAGTTTGTTCCTGAACCAAAGTGACTTCCCTACAGCTGGACTCAAATGAACAAGATTAAGCCTATACTGATGCCAGGACTTTAATGTTCTGAATGTCATAAGTGGCTTTCATTTTAAATGCTCATGTGGTCTGCCACTAGCATCAGCGTTCCTGAGGCAGAGAGGTGGTCAATATATTATGTTAACTACACTGAATTACCTGAAAACCACTCAGTGGGAAGCTAAACTATTTAACATTTAAATGAGTATTCCCATGCACGATATTATGCATATCAAGTTATCTACTTCACTTATGAACCAGCATTTGGTCTGGAAGTATTGGTACAGTTTTAATTTATTTAACTCAACTATGGATTTTATACAGGGCCTGAGTTTAAAATCTTTCCTCAGCACACTGAATAATACTAAGACTCAAGTCTTTGAAATCTAACCTGTTAAGACCAGTACTGAGAAGGGTGATCAGGATTTGCATCAGAAAGTGAAAGAAACAGCATCAGCATTATCATCAC
This sequence comes from Agapornis roseicollis, assembly GCA_002631895.1. Lineage (NCBI taxonomy): Eukaryota > Metazoa > Chordata > Aves > Psittaciformes > Psittacidae > Agapornis > Agapornis roseicollis. The sequence goes on along the minus strand of NDXB01006240.1, from coordinate 58,947 downwards.
TAGTATGTGAAGGATTAAAGTTTACTTAGACTAGGGTGGTATTTGCTGTACAGGGTTCATTGCTATAGACCAAATGTACTAAAATCTTGAGGATGGTACCTGTAGCTGTCTTAGCATTACACGTTTTCAAGACTACATTAAGAACTATGCTACAAGAAGACAGATTGGAAACATGACTTCCAGGTCCCAGGTAAAGGTGTCTGGGTTCCCTGGAAAGTCTGGTTATGCAACCTCTCAATGCATGTACCTATGCAGGCAGGAGAGGATGTAAAGGCTTGGCCCTCACTGAATGCTGTGGATGCCAGGAAGTCAGAACTTTATTTCCATTCATTTAACTGATATTATATGGAAACTACTGTTTTTTCACTTGTTTAATTTTTTGACTTGTCTTTGTTTTATAAATCTGAATTATTTGTATGAGGGCTGGAACCTCAGTCTTTATTTAATTATTTTTACTGTGTTTAACTTATTGTTTATATTATGGATGTTAATATCATTAAAGAAAACCCCCTGTTCTTATGTGTTCCTTCTCTCTTAAAATGGTGAAGGTATGATTCAAAAGAGTACTGCCATTGCCAAATTGCAAAGTTCCTCAGTAAAACACAAATAGTTGGACTCCCTGTTTATTTAAGCATCTATTCTAGCTATGGAATTGCATTCAATGAGACACAGAGCTTAGATCCTCAGCACTGGAATTCATCCTGATAACCACTCTGCATGTGCTGTGAAATGCTAGATGAACTTGTAAACCAAACCATCCTGTTTAGGCTTTACCCTAAGGGAATACAGTTCTGATGCTCCAGAACTACTCTCCAGTAACATCCAAATCAAGGGTGGCAAGCAATTAGCTTTGAACATTCACTCATTAACTTAACTAAAATGCTACTGTGTGTGGAAGAATACAATGAAAAAATATCGTAGAAAAGTGATGAAAGCAAAGTGACAGTTTCAGTTTTCCTCAGTATGGTTTGTGGGTGCTAATTTCAAAGAGAAATATTTGCAGTTTATCTCAAGTACTACTAAGCACAATCTAAAAAAAGTCTAAATGGCAAACTTCATTTATATTTCATGGTAGAGAGTGTGATGAACAAAGACCTACTTAAAACCAACTCTGTAGTTCTGGGCAAAGCATCACTATCACACTCGAACAAGGTTGTTGCTGAAACTATGCTCTTTTGTTTGGGCAGACAACACAAGCAGAAAATATTCTCAAGGTCTCCTCTCTTGGGTGATTAATGGCACACAGTAAAATCCTAGCATTGCTTCAGCATCCTGAAAAGCCTATGTTGTCTGCTTTGATTTTGTTTCTTTAAGTAAGATATAAGATGAGACAGACTGGAGGCACTGCTAAAACCAGTGTTGATAGCAAATTTACAGAGACGAGTTTGCATTACAGCATTGAGTTGTCATATATTTGTGTAAGGTTTGTAATAGTGAAAGTAAAAGGCTTGTATGTATCATAACAATACTCTGCCAAGCCTTCAATGACTTCTTACACTGAAATGACCATCATGGAACAAATTAGCAGCCTAATTTCTGAAGTTAGCAGTCACATCCATCCTAACCAAATAACACAGTAAGCCTGCAGGACTCCAGCAGCTACTGGTCAAAAGCTCCCAGACTGGCAATCTGGCTTGCCATTTTTTGGTCTATTTTTACAAAGAAGTTAATACCCAAATGTTTTGTTAGTTATTCATCTCCTCTCACAAAGGCGGAATTTGGGGTTAAATTATTGGACTACGAACAAAATTTAACTGATTTTCATAGATCAGACCATGTTAACATTGACTCTCTCATAGTTATCTTAAGAATTCAGAAAATATTCTAATGTGTATGTGCAGTCATTCTTAATGGAGCTCTCACAGAAACCTTTTGGTTTCAGGCACTAGCTGCTTAATGATGAATGACTACAGATTTCAGAAATGTTTTTGAAGAGCCTTGAGCAAGAATTTTTGTGACCTACAAGCAGTGTTCTAACTACAAGTAAACAGAATTGGCTCTTTTTAAAAGTACTCACAGAAACATTTTGGACAATTCTTTTTGGTCATGGTACATGGACCAAAGAATGTAAAAAAACCCTCAAGAGAGGTTTTTGTTGGGTTGGATTTGGCTTTTTTAATCAAATAGAGATGAGCTAGATAATTCAAATTATTGATTGATGCCTTTACTTCGTAGTAAGGCAATTGTGAGTGAAGAGTTGCTCAGGTACAAGTTGATCTATAGCAATTCTTTCAAAAATCAAGGGAAAGTGCACAAGCTAAATTTTCTCTTTCCAAGATGCACAGTTATTTGTGAGAAGCATGCCACATCTTGTAGCTCATTGTAGTCTGGTATGTGAACCTCACATCAGTGAGGAATAAGAGTCTTAATGAAGTCTTGTTCTTTAGAGTCAAAAATGTAGCGTGTAATGTCTGGACTATTTCCAGCTGTTATTGTTAAATCATATGTCTTTATACTTCAATTTCCTTCTATAAGGAAATATATGGGTGGGACAGTACTTCCTTTCTCCCACAGATCTACCTGGGTATGATTTTTCAGGAGAAGGGAGAGTTGACAACTCTATGAATGTACATCCCAATCTTGTACAGGGACAGTAGCACTACATAAACATGAAATGAATACTGACAGTACTGGCTTGTGAATTGTTAGGCAATGCAATCTGTGGCTGGGATCTGCAAACAGAAATTTATCAGTAGAGGCTATCACTGTGTGTGGTAGTTATTTGGCAAAAGCGTGCTGTTTGTGGACTGTTGATTAAAGTTTGAGGAGTTAAAATTGCCTTGTTTCTAGAGAATGAGATGGAGATATCTCCTGTTAGAGACTGTGAGACTGGAGACTGTGCAAGAAGAGAAGAAAGGCACTGCTTCACCACTTTTCTACAGAGCAGCTAGCAGAGCAGCCTGACTAATGTTGGCAGAGAATATTTTGGGCACAAAGTAAGCAATGGTAATAGAGTTTTAGACAAAAATATGCCATGTTTTACTTATGTCTTTTGGGATGCTACAGCTTTCTCACTTCAGTATTTCTTTCATTTGAACATTTATCAAAGTACTAAAGTCAACAGATTTCAAACAGGAGGAGAATATAAATGTCATCAGAACCACTGAATATTATTCTTGCAATGAACGGCACATTTGTCATTGCCTTCTATGGTCTTTTTCTATTAATAAAGTCAATACAATTTGAATTCCAACTTATTCCCATTATTATAAATATAAGTAAGAATTAAAAAGGAGTGATAAACAAAACTTGCATTTAGATCTCTTTTATTTTGAAACTTAGGAAGCTCTGGAGAAAGTAGGAATAATGAGAGTCTTGAGAGCTTCAGTTTATGTTGGATAAACTTCTCCAACAAAAATGAAATCTTTTAAATAAACATGCAGTGTACTTACATCTCTGCTTTGGCTGCTATAGTACTTCACATACTCTTTCAATGTTTCCTACATGACTTTGGCCCCATAACTACAGATTCATCTTGCTGGCTAGTTATCAGAGCCTGGGAAGAAGATGAGAGTACTGTTTTGCAAAAGTTTCTCTTCCTGCAACAGAATACATAGGAAACATTTTCTGTCCCTCCTTACAGAGAGTGAAGGGGATTTGGTGCTGGTGAGGATGAAGAGAAGCAGCCTGGAGAGCTGTGCATGGAGCTTGGCAAACACCATTGCAGAATGACTGGACAAATAGAAGAGAGAGGACGTTTTTTGGAAGATATTACACATCTGGTGGGTACTAAAATACATGCAAGACAAATGTTGATCTCATAAATTTGCTTTTACTTATGCATATCATTCTTGATTTCAGAAATATCACAAGCAATGGAAAGGAGTACAGTGGGAGTCCAGCAAGTATTTAGAAGCAGCTGAGAGGTGGGCATCAGCCAGAGATCATACTCTCAGAAGCCAACTAATATGAAATCAGGTCCCTATTTATCTGCAGTACTTCCACAGAAGAAACATAATAAGCAGTGAGGATAAAGCAGCACCTGATGTGTCCAGAGCTTAATCCGTCAGCTCTGAAAAGGAAGTGATGCATCCTGAATGGACCCACCACTTTACCTTATATAGCTGAAGCTTTCCTCATGGGATTGAAACTAAAATGTGACTCAGCATGCTTCAATATAAAACCTGTTTTAAATAAACTAAGTTACGGTGAAACACAATGTATAGTCACCCATTTGTGGCATACCAGTTCCCTTTAGAATCATATGCTTTCATAGAATCATAGAATATCATAGAATAGTTAGGGTTGGAAAGGACCTTAAGATCATCTAGTTCCAACCCCCCTGCCATAAGCAGGGACACCTCACACTAAACCATGGCACCCAAGGCTTCATCCAATCTGGCCTTGAACACCCCCAGGGATGGAGCACTCACAACCTCCCTGGCCAACCCATTCCAGCATCTCACCACCCTAACAGGAAAGGATTTCTTCCTTATATCCAATCTAAACCTCTCCTGTTTAAGTTTTGAACCCATTACCCCTTGTCATGTCCNGCACTCACAACCTCCCTGGCCAACCCATTCCAGCATCTCACCACCCTAACAGGAAAGGATTTCTTCCTTATATCCAATCTAAACCTCTCCTGTTTAAGTTTTGAACCCATTACCCCTTGTCATGTCCCCACAGTCCCTAATGAAGAGCTCCTCCCCAGCATCCCTATAGGCCCCCTTCAGATACTGGAAGGCTGCTCTGAGGTCTCCACGCAGCCTTCTCTTCCCCAGGCTGAACAGCTCCAACTCTCTCAGCCTGTCTTCAGAGGATTTCATTTGTGCCTATTGAAACCTGAATCAATAAAGAGCGATATGACTATTTGGTTGCCAAGCCTTCAGCTCACTTCTAACACCTGACTGGAGCACTTGCTTTAGGGTAAATGGGAACAGAGCTTTTCCATGAAAAGAGAATCAAACCTTTCTGCATTCATCAGGCTTACGCTCAAGTTCCAGGTACTTCCACTGCAAGCCAAAATACAATAGTGACATACTTGAAACAATGCATATTCATTAAAGAGCAAATCTGGGTTCAGACTTGCTCTGGTGTACCCCTTACAAATCCACCACAGCCCATACAATTATACAAACGGGCAACCTGAGCAGAATTTGGGTTGTTATTGTTCAATCTGGCAAGTGAAGGAAGTGGAACTTTAAGAAGTAAAAATGCAAGAAATGTGTGGAGCAAGTGCTATGTACTTTATGAACAGTAAAATGAGATGTAGACCCACAAATCAAGCATGAAAACATATGCAGACCCACATGAGCAGTACACTCAATTCCTGTGTTGTGTTTCATAGCTGCAGCTAACAACCTGACTCAGATTTAGGCTGCATTTGTCTGGTAAGATACAATAATGATATCTGAAGCTGGGAAGGGCTGCAGGTATACCAGCATCCAAACAGAAATCAGAGTGAGCTTAGCAAACCAGAGTTATCAGAAAAGAAAAAAACTGATAAAGACAAACAGGAAGAACCAAGTATACAGATGTAGATGAATGATGGCTGTTATTAAAGCAGATTCAGAAGGCACAGCAGAACACAAGCTGGATTCAAGTCATAGAATCATAGAATAGTTAGGGTTGGAAAGGACCTTAAGGTCATCTAGTTCCAACCCCCCTGCCATAAGCAGGGGCACCTCACACTAAACCATGCCACCCAAGGCTTCGTTAAGTTAAAAAATGTAAACATACTGACACATACACCAGAGCACAGTCTGTAAACCTAGGGACTAGGGAGACTGTGTCTTGTTTTGAACACCATTCTTCTTGATGAGAACACAACAATTATGACTGGTGGTCTAAAACATGACAAGGAGAAAAGACTGAAAACATTTAGTTTATTTTATCCAGAGAAGCAAAACCTATAAGGGATGTTTTCTTCAAAGGGAGAAAGATTGTGGCAGACAAGGGAATAAACCTTCCTCTGTGTCTTCAGGAGATAAGGTGAGAAGCAATAAACCTAGTTGCAGGAAGGGAAACTGAATCAAAGCATGATGAAATTACTCTACTGGTAAAAGTAGTTAAGCATGACAATAATGGCATTGAGTGCCATTGAACCTCTCTCACTGCAACTTTTCAGAACAATTTTGCAATAAAAGTGGAAGAGATTTTGAGAATTCATCTAATCTCAGGTTCCTTGTTTTAGTATGAGGTAAATGAACATGCTCAGTGATGGAGATGACTACATGAAAACACAGACACCACAGGGAAGTTTAGAAATAGTATTACTCAATTTAGCCATCTTTTTAAAAAGTAACTTAAAAAACCAGCTCCTGTGAGAGCAAGTGCTCTGGATCTCTGAATGTGCAATTAAAGGCAAACCTCTTAATGGCGGGCTAATGACTTTTGAAAGTTTTGAGAAAACCTTTCAGTAACTCTTAACAAAATAATATTCCAGACAGAACAAGAACCAAATTAATTGCTTCTATGTCCCATTGGGCAAAATATTTTCAATGAATAATATGTGCAACTGGAAAGAGAGTAAAATTATTATCCCCCATTGGATAGAGGAAATATTATTTCTCTACCGAATAACTGGAAAGTGTTTTGTACATAATGCTATGACTTGGCATCATATGCATGAATTACCTCACTATGTTTCAAGCTGGAGGCCTTTGGGTATGATAAAACTTTCCAAAGCACAGTATTATCATAAGGAGGCAATCACGAAAGAAGCTGAAAATCACAGGCAACCACCAGACTTTGCCAGTCACGGGCTTATGCATTTTAGAACCTGATTCCTATTTGGTAACAGTATAATTCCAGAAAACCAGATGGACATATTTACAAATAAAAAAACATCCACAGGCAGTTTCATCATTTATTAGAAATGAAGCAAATTATCTCTTTGTATCAGCTCAGTAACTCTTGTCATATCTCTGATGTTCTAAATTCAGTGTATTCATAACTTCATCTCCAGTAAGTGAAAACCACCACTTCACAACTCTTCCTTAAATTTTCTTATGTTGTGGCAAAATCTTTAGCCTAGGTTAAACCAAAACATCCCCAAAATGTTTTGTTTAATCAGAACATTACTACAGCTGTTGAAATTGCAGCTGTTCCGTCAAGATCACAGCATGTACTTGGCATTGCTACAGCACATAAGCACCCATGAAAAAATATCTTCACTAGAGTTCCAAATCCTTCATCTTCAAATGCACCTGCAGATTCTGATACATTGCAATTGACGTCATTGGGTAACCTTGTTATTTTTAAACATGCTTATGTGCTATATCAATAGCAGCTCATCCGCATGAAAAACTGCCTTGAACAGGTACCCTTGACTATCTCAGTTGTATTTTGGTCTAGAACTTGCTATACAGAATCTGAACCAACACTGCAGAACAAGCAGCTTTAAGTAGCTGCCTTTTGTCTCAGAAATAATCCTGACTAACAATCCTCCAGAAAAATTAGAGTAACCATCAGATTTAAATCAGCAATGGATTCCAAGTGCCATCACTCAAGTGGGAAGGCATTTTTACCTTCTTATGTGGTTAACGCCTTCTGCTTTATTTCTGGAAGGATCTTAGCTGTCACAGAGTTTTACTTAGGCATCCTCATTTTGGTGTTTGATTTTATTTTGAATGACAAATGGGAATGGGGAAGGGAGAGAGAGAACTGAGGTGGAAGAATCTCTCAAAAACATGGGGTAGAGTCTATCACATGAAGACTGGGCACAAACTATTCAGTTTTATAAAGGATCACTGGAGAGACTTAATCTAAGCTTGGCTGTTTCATTTCCCTTAGGCACCTTGCATTTGGGATCAAGTGTACTTGATCACAGACATCACATTTTTTATATCATCTTTGTAACACTTGCTAGTTTCATTTCAAACTGGACATAAACAGATGAAGCTGAAATTGTTTTCAAGAACAACCCAATTTTATTTAAAATAACTGTAACTAGGTTTATCCTACATATTAAATCTTCTGGCATCTAAGGACACTTCTGCCTTGTATTAACTATATCCTTTTTCACGATAGGCTTGTTTTAAGACATGCAGTATCAAAAGCTGTTTTGTTTATTTCCTGGGGAGGCAAAACAGAGACATTTATCATATTTGGTAGCTGAAACCAGGCTATGGAAATATTTTTAGATGGTCAGTTTGACTCAGCCTTAAAACTACATTAAAGGGACTTTTAGAACATTAAGGAGGGAACTTATGTGAACTACTTAGCTTTGCTCTAAAAAATTTGGAACTAATTTTGTTCTAGTCTTGAAATACATATTCATATTCTAGTCTTAAATACAAATGTGTCCTCTTGAAGCATGAAAACAATCACATGGATAGAAAAATACTGGCTATTCAGAGGCAACAAAGCTGTCAAACATACAAGCTGACAAATGGGGAGAAGGAGATGAAGGGACCCTAACCTCCAAAAGGTGCTTCCTTGGGAGTGCTTTGAATTTCAAAGCTTAAAAATAACGTTTGTCACTTGACTGTGATCTGTGTCAGCAATCTTTTATATCAACAAACTTGCAATAATAACAAAAAGATTTATTATTAATTGCAGCATTGAAAATGTCAGGAGGCAGCAATGGAACTAAATACAGGATCTCAATGAAAATACACCAGACTTAAGTGCCAGGCTATAAGTATCTGTTCTGGTATATCCACTAATAGACTTTGTATCAGCATCAGAAAAGAGACAAGCATATAGGTATACTAAAATTTTATAGTTTTCACTACATTGGTTTGTATTTTTGACTACATTGGTGTAAATAGGTTAATCATCTTTCCCCAGCTGACAACTTTACAGCTATAAAAACTGTGTAAGTTACAAGGTCTAAATTCCACAAATATATGAGTTTTTATGCTACATTTTTTCCTACCATCCATTCCTGATAAAAGCTGACATTTTTACAGACATTTATATTATATATATATGTATATATAAAAATGTATTTCACAGATTTAATACCAAAGGATCCTGTGGGTCTCCAGCATTTGAGCTACTGCATTCCACAGCCAGAGAAGGAAGATATATCTGCTGGTATATGCAAGTTTCTATAGGGACAATCAAGGTCAGATGTTTGTTATTTATTGTTTTTACACCATCTGGATATCTTTTACACTCATTCAGCCACCACAACTAAAACTACAGTCTGTGGGCTCTTCAAATGGAAAAGAGCATTTCTGTATGAGCTTTCTCACTTAAAACGTTACTAGCACCTCACCCATGTTGTTGGTATCCCTGCACAGGAGCCAGGGTCTTGTTTTTCATATTAACAAAACCGTTGCCAAACAGAACTGTTAGAGTTGTATTTTTAATTACAGAACATTGCTATGAAAGAAAAGATGCATCAAGGCAATCTTTATACATATTCAGCAATAGAAGTGAAATTTAAAAGCCTTATATCAAAGATACGGGTAATCAGATCAATGTGGAGGTTTGTGGGCTGTCAGAGAAGTGGTATTTTAAAGGGAGAATGTAAGTATAGCACTGAAGAAAGACCCCAGCCTCCAAAAGACACCTTTATTACTGCACGATCTACAAAAGCAATCACATTTTCCTTTCCAGATTTAGTTCTACTTGTTCAGCCCATCTTCATCTCTTGTTTTACAGGAAACAATCTTACACCTACAAAGCTCCTAGCACATAGGGCAGCTTCCCTATCTTTAAAGGCCACTATTCTCTATTAAAACTGGTGGGAACATCTGAAGAAAAAGTAAATATGTCACCCATTGATTGGCCTAGACACACTCAAACTTCGACTGGTCGCACTCCCCTGTTTCCAAATCTATGCTCAAGTCCTGTGCCTGCACTCGGTAACCGGGCCTGCGAAGAGCGAGCACCTCGTTTCCCCTCCCCTTGCACAGAAGTGCCACTAGATGGGGCAGCAGCCCCAGAAAAGGATACGCCGCCGCTCGCAGCCAATTCCCCGAGCGTACGCACGTCATTCACGCTGGAGCGGTTTCATCCATACCATAACCTTTGCTCTCTTTCCACCTCAGTACTTATGAACGGGTGAGCAAGGGATAAACCATTTACCCTGCACTTCTTACTATGACTCTGACAAACAACACTGTGATTTCCCACTGAGATTTATAGTCGTGCGTCTTCCTGATTTACGTAGCTTTCAGGTATCACTAGCACACTGCGGCAGCAGAGGAGCCAGAATGCTGCCCTTGTGAGAATCCCTGATCACAACAAAGCTAGTTATTTCATGAACAACAACAACAACAAAGCCAGTTATTTCATGCCATACTCGAAGGAAAGCGTGGAAACAGTGGAGAAAGTATTTAAGAAGAAACTGCAAAAGCGCACTACAGTTCATTACCGTTTTGCTCCACCAATGCATGAGTTCAACTAAAATAGCATAGGCGATGATAAACTGGCACGTAAAATAGAAGCGTGTACGACAACACTAAATCCTTCCTAAGAGGAGCAACAGCTATAACTGTTCTAAGCGGGAGCGGTGGCGGTGATCTTCCCCGAGCCGCTCTAAAGCGCTACATCGTTAAAACGTGCCTGTCAACCGCTGCCACCCCACAGCATCTGCTGGGAGCGTCCCGCTCCGCACCCCGCCCATTAGCACCGGCTCCGCTAGGGGCGCCCGCGCTCCGAGCCGGGGCCGGAAGCGGCCGCGAGGGGACGCCCCCGAGGGCTCTGGTCATAGAATGGTGAGGGTTGGAAAGGACCTTAAGATCTTATAGTTCCAACCCCCACGTTACACTTGGAGACAGTACTTTGTTGTTACAACAACATGCTGCAATTTTCTTTGCATTGCTTGAATCTCTTGGATTTGGGATGTTGAAAGTTTTAACTTCACAACAAAGCTCATGGAGTCTCTACAGGAGCTTGGGGAACTCAGTCGTTGAGTGTTTGTTGATGGTAATGCAAACACCTTAAGGTAACAGCCAAAAGGGGGGTTTATAATTTACGTTTCATGGGTCTTCACATCTGATATCGGATATGTCCAGGCAGGGAAGCAAAGTGATGCCAAATGGCTTGACAACATGCTTCTGTCAGAAGGTGTATGCATACTTTCGGAACACAACTGATTTTACATTGGGCAATTATTGTAATCTATTCAGGCATCAAAACACATCTAAAAAGACAAATCTTATCAGTTTGTTCAAGAAGCTGTCCCATCCTGAAAGTAAAAATGGCAATATAACACCAAAATAGCTGTGACACCATGATTTAAAGAACACCCAGCCAGAAAGCACTTGCATATGTTTAACAAACATGTCTGCACAACCCTGTGCTACAGGTGTCTGATCTATCATCTGTTGCCAGATTTTATGAAGGCCATGATCTGAACATTGGGAGTCCTTCGCATCTGCATTTGGGAAACACAAAGCTGTTGAAGCACCTGTGACTGGAAAATATACATTGTAAGGTCAGAAAACTTCTTCAGGCTCTGATTTATCAATACACTGCTATAAGAGAAATATAGAATATATGGAAAAGATAAAAAATATCCTAGTTCATCATTCCATTAAAGAGCATGTTATAGATTATTTTCTCCTTGACATATGAGCAGAACTGAAACTGATCAAAACTGAACGCTTATTCCATCTCATTCTCAAACAAACATGGCATCGAATAAGAATGCCAGAGATAGATATTCCAAATATCTCACAACTTACCTACCCCCATTAGAAACTTATTTTGTAACGTTTAAATGGGTTTGTTACATACTCTCTTAGGCTATTACAAGAGCACAGCACACCAGAATTACCCACTTTCCAGGCTGCTCCTGATCTCATTATGGATCTAAAATGATGCCATATCATTCATTCTTTTTGTCGTCTTTTCTGCCACAAGAGCATGGCATACCATGTTTTATAAGCACATGAGTTCAAGCTGTGGCAATCAGCACTGAATCAGAAGGTAAAAGAGGAGGTAGGTAATTTTCATCATCTTCAGTAATTTTCAAAATTATTTCTAGAATTGATATCTTTTGCAAAAATTAGTGGTCCAGATGCCAAGGATAAGGAAGTAGATTTATTTATTTTCTTACAGGATAAATTCTGACTGAAAATTTGAAGACTATTTAGCGTAGAAGAAATATTTTCTAAAGCATTCAGTTATAAATTAAATGACAGGTAGCAGCCAAGTAATTTCCTCAGCAAGATGTATTTGACCTATTGGCATATGCTACATAAACTCAAGAGGGCATCACATGGGAAAAAATCTCTTCCATGCAGAAGATTAAATAGCCATCATTTCCAGGCCCTGCTGGAGCATGAAGCTTAATGAAGAACTTCCTCCTGCTCCTGCCCTGCTGCACACTGTGTGGCAGCCTTCCAGTGTCTTTGAGAAGGTTGTTAAAGCCGCAGCAATGGGAGATATGTAACATGGATCACTGAGGTACTGGACAGGGTACAGAGAAATGGTGTCTTCCAGCATATGTATGAAAATTATGCAAACACAGATTTACTGGCTCCCATAAGTTAATCGGTGTCTTTCATCATGGACAACTTTTGATTTTCCCACTCTCTGAGATCAAAGCCTGCTGTGCCTTTCATAGCACTTACATAGTTGATTGAAAACTTCTTCAGATCTTTTGTAAGAAAGTGCACGTACACCACTATTCATCTATCAAACATCCAGTTCTCAAACTTCAGTATCAGATGGTCAGTCTAAGAGTAGTTACAGATGCTGCAAGAACCAGGGGTGTAACTTCTGTACTCTGGACGTACCTCTGGTATCTTCAGCACAGAACCTACTCCGACTTCTGTGTCTCCTTTATGCTTCTGGTTTTGTCCACCTCTAAAAATAGGTTTAACTGTCTCAATATTTCTCTGTTCACTGGTTAAGTATTTCTACCTTCACACATAAAAGGCACGTTATGCAAACATACATAGAACAAACATATAGAATGGATTTCCTTACTATAAGAAAGTTCTATGATTCTATGATTCTAAGCTAAACTGCAGGTCAGCAAATAGCCTTCAAGGAGAAAAGCAAATGTCATTTGCTTATTTAACATATAGCTCAAATGTGTCCATACACCAGTGTTTGGTCAGGCATACAATTCAAGAAGTAAAGAAATGAAATGGAAATGCTATCACAGCACACCCCATACCCCACACCTGAAATGACTGCACAGACAATATAAGAAAAAGAAGGGGGAACTCAGAGGCAGCAAATTAGGCTAGAGCTGCAGTTTGGCATAAAGCTTTCAAGAATGGGTGCATGTTTTGCTCTGCTAATGAGCTGTAAAACAGTGATTTGCTCCAAATAGCCTGTTTCATGGGCAGGATGAGATATGCAAACCTCGATTTCTTACCAAGATGTAGAAAAGCTCTTTATGCTGTTGTAAATAATATGTAAGTGTAGGAGGGAATCTATAATCTATGTATTTTTCTTTTCCTGAGGCTCTGCAGAGGCAGAGTACAAGGAGAGGATGACTTTCCAGTAAGACTTCTGAATGGGTGGGTAGCTGGAGAATATTGGGACCCTACTTCTGAAGAGGTATAGACTAGCACAAACTTGTAGAAACAAACTGCTAGTTCTAAACTGTATTTGAGTACTCACAAGACATACTGTCTTGGTTAGCTAAGGAAGAAAATGTTTTAGGGACATATGTTAATATTCCAAGCTATGAAACTAACCAATACAGTATGTGGCAGAATATTCATAATGTACAGGCCCAGTTCATTAAAGCTCAAAATATGTTCATTGAAGAGCATTTATTTTCACATATGCAACAATAAAAAATAAAATCGGGGTGTTCACAGCTTAATAAGAGGAAAAGTGGTCATTTTTTTTCATACTTTACTTTTTGATGCACATTATTCCCACCTTTCCAACAAGGTGTAGACCTGCATCCAAACCAAGTAGGATTTACTATGCTACAGGACATTTTCAGATTAGGTTGGTAAACAATATAAATATATCAGTTAAAAAATCACATAGATAACACTTGCATTTTGTCATGAAACATGTCACAGCTTTATTTTAGCTGTTGTAAAGGGGTTAAATGCTGCTAAAGAGGAAAGAAGTGCTCCAGCAAATGATCCTGATTTTCTTTCCTAGCTACACAAGCTGTTGCATATATTTTCCCCTCTAGCAATCTCATTTTCATTGTTTCACACTACCACTCTGAATAGCAAATTGGCTTTGAATAATTCCCCTCATCATAATGCAGATGTCAACACCAAATGCTACAGGCACAAGCTGCAGTGTATGCAGCAGCAGCTCTGGTTTAAAATGCAGACTCTTCTATGCAGAGTCACTGGAGCATTTGGTTTTTATTTTTCAGCTGTTTCCAACAGATTGAAAATTCCACAGGCTATAGATTCTTGAGTAATTCAGAATGCTGCTCAGAATACTCCTTATCTAGGAAAACATATAAAGGGGGAGAAATACTTCAGTTTACTTTGCTGAATATATTTGATCCCTAAATAGTTGTGTCTTCCTGGGGAGCTGAGACAACGAACATAAAACATGTCTGTTCAGGAGAACATACTGATTCATTATATTAATGAGACTCAGGAGCAATTTCGTCATCGAACAAGACTAGCAGCGGGGATATTGCTCTCCCTCTGTGACAGGAGAGAAATAAAAGTAAGCTGTAGGACTTGCTTGACTACTTGGAAGTGACAAAACTCAGTTAGGTGTAGAATAGATTAGCCTGCAATTGCTTTAACAGCACAATGTTGAAGAATCAAACACCATGGCAGTTGTTAGTTGGAAAGGAATGGCTAACCATATTCATTCAAACGCAATGGTGATTTAAGTAGATGTTTTAAAATGTAAGTTAGATGTTTTAAAAATCTGTTATTTATGGGCCTCTCTTGAGTAAAAGAGCATGCACCCAGCAAGGGAGTAAGTTAAGGTCAGACTTCTCATGCGTCCTTTTCCAACTCCTCTGCCATGTGTCTTCCTTCAGCATGAGAGAAATTCAGAAATGGTATTTAAGTTAACATTTTTTAAACCAAAAATTTTACTAAAAAATACATGCTAAACTGTCCCACGCTAAAAAAAAAATAAAAATTCCTCTGCAAATCCTGTGTGTCTAGATTATGTCTTAATGAATAAAACAGCAGGACTTCAGATTTTTTTCAGTATGAAGCCTAAATATTCAGCCCTGTCCTCCTCGATGCCAGCAGCTCCCACTGAATCTCACAGGCAGCATCATTCCAGAAGCAGAAAACAGCAACATTCTCTTACCCTAAAGTGCAGACTGTCATGAAATAGAGATACAACTCAGTGAGATCAAATGCCGGCAAAGACAACTCTCAGCCAAGAGATCAAGGCACTGTAAAACAGACAAGTATGAACTTCCTATGCAGTTTATATTTTGCAAACATTTACAAGTCATAGTTTCAAGGCTAGGCTGAAAAGGAACTGAACTGCTGTGGCAATAGTGCTCTTTCTCTGAAGAGCCCCTCTGGGGCTTTCCTCAGACCTAAGTCTCGTTGCTTTGGGCACATGACTCACTCAATTAGACCTCAGCTTATGCACTTTCCCACTTCTGCTACAGAGTCTGCTTTTTGTGTGTTTACAGGGTTTTCCTGAGCTTTAGCTGAGCCTTGTTCATGGGGTTTCAGAAGGAGCAGACATGGGAGCAGTGCACATTTTCTGGGCAGCTGCCTAGCAGCTCTGCACTTTCCCACAAGCACATGAATCCATGCCATGACCTTGAGCATGCCATGCACAACCTTTTCCCTCATCAGCTAGAGTCCCATGAGTCAGCAGCAATATCTGTTAAAAGATTCATGTTCCAAGCATCAACCAAGGAAGCAAAGTAAATATAATTCAGCAAATCTTTCCATGTCTAATTAGACAGTGCTTGCACTCAAGTGAAGCCTACCAGAAGCAAACAGGCAACACTGCCAGCTTCATGTGGATTGGTAACTAGTCACCAACTTGGCTTCAGCTTTCCTCAGCTCTAAGTGGCAAATATCACAGAATATCACAGAATTACCAGGTTGGAAGGGACCTCTAAGATCATCAAGTCCAACCCATGCCCTACACCTCCACTAAACTATGTCATCAAGTGCCATATCCAGTCTCTTTTTAAACACATCCAGGGATGGTGACTCCACCACCTCTCTGGGCAGACTGTTCCAATATTTTATTATTCTTTCTGTGTAAAACTTCTTCCTAATATCCAACCTGTACCTTTCTTGGTGCAGTTTGAGACTGTGTCCTCTCGTTCTGTCCGCTGCTGCCTGGTGAAAGACCAATCCCCACCTGTCTACAACCTCCTTTCAACAAGTTGTAGAGAGTGATAAGGTCACCTCTGAGTCTCCTTTTCTCCAGGCTAACCAACTCCAGTTCTCTCAATCGCTCCTCATAGGGCTTGTGCTCCAAGCCCCTCACCAGCCTCGTTGTCCTCCTTTGGACGCGCTCAATCATTTCCACATCCTTCTTAAACTGAGGGGCCCAGAACTGGACACAGTACTCAAGGTGCAGCCTCACCAGCGCCGAGTACAGGGGAAGAATAACCTCCCTGTTTCTGCTGGCCACAGCATTCCTAATACAGGCCAGAACGCCATTGGCCTTCTTGGCTACCAGGGCACACTGCAGGCTAATGTACAGCTGGCCATCAACCAATACCCCCAAGTCCCTTTCTGCCTGTACACTGTCCAGCCACACTGTCCCCAGCTTGTAAAAATGCAGAGGGCTGGCCAAAAT
>NDXB01006240.1:31278-42177 GCA_002631895.1 Agapornis roseicollis | reverse complement strand
TTTTGTGGCCAAAATGCAGGACTCAGCACTTAGACTTATTAAATTTCATCTTGTTGGCCTCTGCCCATCTCTCCAACCTATCCAGGTCTCTCTGCAGAGCCCTCCTTCCCTCCAAATGATCGACACAAGCTCCCAGCTTGGTGTTGTCTGCAAACTTACTGATGAAGGACTCAATACCCTCATCCATGTCATCAATAAAAATATTGAACAGAACCCATCCCAGCACAGGCCCCTGAGGGTCACCACTGGTGACCGGCAGCCAGCTGGACGCAACACCATTCACCATCACTCTCTGGGCCCGGCCATCCAGCCAGTTCCTGACCCAGCAAAGAGTGCTCCTGTCCAAGCCGTGAGCCGCCAGCTTCTCCAGGAGTACACTATGGGAGACAGTGTCAAAGGCCTTGCCGAAATCCAGATAGACAACATTCACAGCCCTTCCCACATCCACCAGGCGGGTTATCTGATCATAAAAGGAAATCAGGTTGGTCAAACATGACCTACCCTTCATAAACCCATGCTGGCTGGGTCTGATACCCTGGCCATCTCTTAAGTGCTGCTTAATAGCACTCAGTATGAACTTTTCCATTAACTTTCCTGGTACTGAGGTCAGGCTAACTGGCCTGGAATTACCAGGATCCTCCTTCCTACCCTTTTTGTAAATGGGTGTCACATTGGCCAGCTTCCAATCATCTGGAACCTCACCAGTGAGCCACAACTGTTGGTAAATGATGGAGAGAGGCTTTGCAAGCTCATCCGCCATCTCCTTCATCACCCTGGGATGGATCCCATCTGGTCCCATTGATTTATGAATGTTCAGGTTGCTCAACAATTCTCTAACCTCTTCTTTTTGGATAACAAGAGGACCATTCTGCTCCCTAGCACCACCTACCAACCCCAAAGTACAGTTATCTTGAGGACAAGGTGTCTTCCCACTAAAAACTGAGGCAAAGAAGGCATTAAGCACTTCTGCCTTCTCCTCATCTTTAGTTACTAAGTTTCCTGCCTCATCCAATAAGTAGCAAAGATCAGTCTTACCCTTCTTTTTACCATTAATAGATTTATAAAAACTTTTTTTATTATTCTTTACAGAAGTTGCCAGTTTAAGTTCAAGCTGAGCTTTGGCCTCCCTAATTTTCTTTCTACATGCCCTAGCATCCTCCTTAAGCACTCCCTGAGAAACCCTGCCCTCCTTCCAAAAATGATACACCTTCTTTTTATTTCTGAGTTCCTTCATAACCTCATTACCCATCCAGGCCGGACGCTTGCCTCATCGGCTCATCTTCCAGCACAAAGGAACAGACTTTTCCTGCACCCTCAAGATCTCTGTTTTGAGGCACACCCATCTTTCCTGAACTCCTTTGTTTTTAAGGGCAGTTTCCCAAGGAACTCTCTGAATGAGCCTCCTAAACAGGTCAAAATCTGCCCTCCGGAAGTCCAAGGTAAAGGTCTTGTTGATGATCCTTCTGATTTCACTAAGTATTGAAAATTCTACAGTTTCATGATCACTGTGCCCCAGGCGGGCTCCAACCTCCACATCACCCACCAGTCCATCTCTATTAATGAACAGCAGGTCTAACATAGACCCTCCCCTGGTAGTCTTGCTCACCAGCTGTGACAGAAAGTTATCCTCCACACACTCTAAAAACTTTCTGTACTGCCTTTTTTCTGCAGTATGAAGTTCCCAACATATATCTGGTAGGTTGAAGTCTCCTACAAGAACAAGGGCTGAAGATCCAGAAACATTCTCCAGTTTCTTATAAAACAAGTTGTCCACTTCTTTTTGGTTGTGCGGACAATAACAGACCCCCAATAAGATGTCAGCCTTGCTGGCCTTTCCCTTGATTCTTACCCATAAGCATTCAATTTCATCATCATTAGTTTCAATACCTATAACATCTAAGACCTCCCTAATATAAAGGGCCACCCCTCCACCTCTTCTCCCTTTTCTGTCTCTTCTGAAGAGCTTGCAGCCATCCAGCGCAGTGTTCCAGCTATTTGAATCGTCCCACCACGTTTCTGTGATGGCAACTACATCATAGCTGTGTTGTTGTACCATGACTTCCAGCTCTTCTTGCTTGTTGCCCATGCTCCGTGCATTAGTATACATGCACCTCAGCCGGTCCACTGACTTCACCACCAACCTAGGCTGATTACCCTTGGACCTGCTTCCAGTCAGCCCATCTGCATCCCCTTCCCCCTTCAAACCTAGTTTAAAGCTCTTTCAATGAGTTCTGCCAGTTCATGAGCAAAAATTCTTCTGCCCTTAACAGAGAGATGCAACCCATCCACGTCCAGCATGCCAGGTGCTGTAAAGATTGTCCCATAGCCAAAGAACCCAATGTTCTGCTGACAACACCAACCCTTGAGCCGCTTGTTGATGATGTGGGCTCTCCTGTTCCTTTCATTGAATTTTTCTGCCACCAAAGGGACTGAGGAAAAGACCACTTGGGCTCCTGCCCTATCAACCACTTGACCCAGTGCCCTAAAGTCCCTTTTAATTTCCCTAACACTCCTTCTTTCAATCTCATCACTGCCAGCCTGGACTATCAGCAGCGGATAATAATCAGAGGGCTGAATCGGCCCAGGAAGTCTCTCGGTGATCTCCCGTATCCGGGCCCCAGGGAGGCAGCAGACCTCCCTGTGGGTTGGGTCCGGTCGGCATATGGGACCCTCTGTTTCCCTTAGAAGCGAGTCCCCCACCACGACTACCCTTTCTTTTCTCTTTGATGTTAGAGGTGATGATTCGTCTTACAGATGAAGCATTATTGGGAGGCTCACTGGGTAAATTATTGGTTTTTAAATCGTCCGGCTGACCCTCTAGATCCTCCAGATCCAGGGTCTCATACCTGTTCTGAAGTGGTACCTGGGTTGGTGATGGGGGTCGGGAGGTATTGTTATTATTACCTCTCCAAACAGAGACCCATTTCCAATCCCCTTCATCAACCAGGTGCCTTCCTATTTCTTGGCAGTTGGAGGCATGGGAGTCTTCTGACTCCTGGTGGGCCTCCCTCAAGGTTTCAAGAGTGGAACTCCACCAATCTATTTCCCTTTCACTTTCCCTAATACTCCTTAGTCTTTCAACTTCCTCCTTCAGCTCAGCCACCAATGAGAGATTACTTACCTGTTCGCACCTCAGGCAAATGTCTTCTGCCCCTGGTACTGCTGTTAAGCTCAAACACTCTGCACAGGAAGGGGTCTGTACAGACACATCCTTTTTGGAGGGTTCCATTAGGTTATATAGCTCAATCACTGACTAAGGACAGAATGCCTGTAGTCCCAGCTTTGCTTTTGAAACTAATGTGCACCAAGAGTGGAAGCCCTGCACATCACGTGAAAGCCAGACAATTTGTCTCCTCTGGTTCTCAAAGCCATGATGGAATCAAAGGGCTACATTTTCTGTAGGCTTCAGTTGTGATTCTTATTTAAAGGCATAGGGGAAACTATTAATTGAGAGCTAATCATACTTACAAAATCACACCCTCCAATGACTGTAGTTAGACAACTTAAACATTAACTTTCTGCATTAGACTTTAATGCTTTAATCAGCAGTTTTACTTCATTTTGTGGCACATTCCTAGGACTAATGACAATAGAAAATTAAAAGATCTATAAACCATAAGCTCAGGGAAGACACATTAATTTATGCATCCATCTGGTAAACGCTGTTACTCTTTCTTGCATAGTACTTAGCAGAAGATTTGTATTTTCTATGGCTCAAACCACTTCATTGTTTCAATAGTACTTATACTGATTAATTAAAATGACATATGAAAAACCATCAAAGCATAAGTTCTATTAAATGGGGAATTTATTATCCTCATCATAGACTAAAATGGTGTCTTAATTGAATTTGCTGCAAAAGCTACACTACCAAACCAGGTGAAGAACATTGCAATGCCATATATTCTGTACCTACATGGTTGCTTGTATGTTCAGGAGGAAAATAAGCTTAGTGGTGTATAAAGACATAAAACTTTTCAAGCATTTATACCAATTAAAAGAGGTAATTCCAACAACAAAAGAAATAGGCATGGAAATCAGTCTCCATCTGGAATCTGTAAGGGCAGCTAATGCATTAAAAAATGGCATATTGGTTGTGAAGATAGATGTTTGTATAAAAACATTCTGACACTCCCAGTTAGCCATTATCAATATTTTTCTTAAACTAAGAAACAAGCTAAAAGCTATATAAACCAAAAGGAATGAGGAATTAGATTTCATGAGTGGTTGGTTATTCCCATGCGGGACTATGAGCCTTTAGCACACTGCTTAATGAGCGGTCACAAATACCGACAATTAAAGCAACCTCCCCTGTGAAAGCCATTTTCAACTCTTCCTTCACTGACATTGATCTCGGTGGAACTGGAAGGGGAATAATGACAGCTTTGAGAAGCAGCTATGATGCAAACCTTAATGCTTACAGAACAGGTAGGTGTTGATGTCAGAAGATGATTTGCAGCAAATGTGTGGTTTTTTTTTTCTATTATCTGTGTACAAGGAGGCCAAAGACAGCTTCTGAATCCCTGATACTGATATATAAAACCACAGAGTGCTTCCTAAGAAAACTTTATCCTGGTGTCTCCAGGCCACTAAATGCTTATTGTCAGACTGGGAATGATCTTGGCACAGCAATTAAATCAACTTCAATTATGTTTCTCAGCTGGGGATGGTATGTCAAGTATAGAAAATAACTTCAAAATTAGATTTCAATTTCACTTGCCCTTCTCCTAATGCAAAGATATGAAGCTTGAACCTGCAATGTTCTTGTCTTCCTTCACCTCAGCATTTCTCTCATGATCACAGAAAATACCTGGTTTAAAACAAGCAGCCTCACCAACAAGAATCCTGTACTGAAGAACAAGCTGAATAGCTTTCTGTGAATTTCTAGCACTAAAGGAAGCACTAATGGTATTTAGCAGTGTGTTTAGTTAGAAACAATACCATTCATCCTAAAGTGGGATAGTAAAAGCTATGAAAACTTCTAACAATAACTGGTGTTCTGTTTAAAGCCCAGAGTCAAGGGATTTAAACTTTTGTTTACTAGAAAAATTGTATCCTTCATGGTTGCAGAGAAAAACTAAAATAATGACTTGGGTATTTCCTCAAACAAAGGAAGAAATGAAAAAAATCCCATGAATCACAAAGAAAAGCCCATGGTTTTGCAGGATGATGGGAGAGGGGACAAAAGAGAAAGGATACAGAAATCTACACAATATTAACATAGTCGAATTCTGTATAGCTATATTTGTGATGTAATGTATTTTGAAGTTCATCCACAAGGAAGCCTAAGCAAAGTCTAAAGGAAGACAAATTTGGGATGTCATAATATTGCTTACAATTGCATGTCACTTCCACATGCTGTACCATAACAAGAACACAGAACTAGATCAGTGTATTCTAATTCTCCCCTGCAGAATCTTTCAAGGTCCTAAAATTAGTGTTATTTTCCCTTTGCAGTGAAAGCAGGCAAAGACTTCCAACACTTTTGTAGTAACACAAGTGCTCAAGACAATCTGATGCAAGCCCCTGCTCTAATATCTGAATATGTATTATGGGCATTTATCATGGATTGTCATCCCACACCACTCCACAACAGGCAGAGCATGGTTTTAAGTGGGCTTTTCCGCACGCCATGTTGGTAACCCTGTTTTTCAAGTTGTAGTTAGCCAGCAGGCTGTAACTCTAGCTTTAAATATCTCCTTCTGTTTATTTCTCAGAATTCTTACAGTACTCAATAATTTTACTAAAATTCTATTTTCCACGAACTAGGCCTACATATTACCCAGCAATATCACTGCTATCTGTTAAGATCCTCTTCCTTTATCTGCAATCAAATTTTAAGATTTAGAAGAAAAGCTTGCTTTCTAGGCCTGCATGTACCAAGAAAGACGTAGTAGACTTCCACATCACTGGTGCTGAATTCATTGAAAAGCCAGCTTGCAAGGACCCAATACCTACCTCCAGAATCCACCAAAATAATACATCAAAAGATGGAAGAGTAATGTATCTTTTTCCCTCTTGTTGGCTAGGCAGCCTTTCGCTCTACTGACATTCTCTTAAGCATGACCAGGCCAAACATGAAACTGAGGATTTTAACCAAGGTGAAGCCAAGCATACAACCATACTAGAAATAGTGCTTCCAGTATCCTAGCTAAATTGCTCAGACTTAGCAAGGTATCTTCATTCTGCACTGCACAGTACTGGGTACACATTGACTAGCTACCTACTAGTGTAGAGGGATGATAGACACTTAGACAAAGCATCCTCTTACAACCACCTCACTTGCTCACAACAGAGTGACTGAAATAGCCTTTGAAGTTAGATGGGGCAGGATTAATGTCTTTGGTGGTTTTGGGCATATATTCAAAGTGTTCTGAAAATGAAGTCAATGTGAAAGGTTACCTTGAAAGCAAACAAAAGGAGCCAGTCCAGTACAAAGCCTCAAAAGCACAGCCATTAAAGGATCTTGTAATGTCTTATTTGGGAAAGCTGTTAAGTGCCAAATCAATGGATCTAACATTTTGGATCACTGATTTGTAAGTAAGAATGTAGCAAAGATATTCTGCTCAGTTTTAAAAACCAGACTGACTCATAGAATTAGGAAAAAAAGTATTGCCTGCTGGTTTATACCAAGATGCCGCTTTTTGGATAACCTATATACAATATCAGGTCGCAGAGGATTTCACACCTCTACAACAAAGATGAAGAAGTAGCTGAAAGCATAGAAATTAGATACTTCTTCATGTCCCAGCATGAAAGTAACATATAGGCACACAAGGAGACTTTTTCATGGTCCTGACGAAGAAAGCAAGAACAGTAGGCATCACTAGCACCCAAAAAACTTCCCCCAGCAGAACCTCAGTCCTGCTTTTCCCATCATCAGATGGCACAGTTTTAGGGTTACTCTGTCTGGCATTATGTGAGAAAGCCCCAGGTGTCTTTTAGAGCTTCCAGATAATCTCTTTGCCTTATCCTGGCACAGCCATTGAGCCAGCATCTGAGAAAGCTGTGATGTAAAGCTGACTGCTGGTTTTGCAGGGGCAATATTTGCCAATATTTATTCAAGAAAGAGGAGTGGCAGATGGTTACAAATGAGTCATGGGTAAATAATACAAGAATATTTTTTTAGCTAACCCTGAAGAAATCCTTTGGGATTGCTGAAGATCCCTGTGAGACATATGACATTGATTCCATGGACTTAGTTTTAGAGAGAATCTAGTTACAAGCGCAAAGGCTGAATGTCGATCTGAAGTAAATATTGTAGTGTTCCTTTTTCTTATCTCCATCTATGCTTGCAAATCATTCTTTATTAATTATGTTTGCAAATGCTTGCAGTCCTTGAAGTCAGAGGGCACTCCTGGAAGCTCAAATCAAGCTCCATAATACCATTAGCTTAAAAATAATTTCCTATACATAGGTGGGTGTTATGCTTTTTTCTCCTAAATTAGACATTGAATCACACGCATGCTCAAAATCAGACATAATAGCAGCTGAAGCTGCTGAGCTGAGCAAATTGGTTGTGTCAATGTGGTGTGACTCATCCCATAAAAAAGAAAATCCTCACAATTCTGAGTAATAAAAAAATAAAAACCCCATTTTTATCTTCTGAAGTACATTCTCTCTCCTCCAGTGCCATTGTGTAGTTTCTGCTTATGGGTCCAGGCTTAAGCCAGCATAAGCAAAAAATCAGAAAGTCTAAAACAAATGTATGTGAGCCAACAGTTAGGGAGTGGATTTTACTGGGAGCCCCCATCCATTGTGACAGAAAGATTTCAAAATGAAGGCAAGTGAAGGCAAGGTCAGACAAATGAAATGTCAACTATGATTTTTTTTTTAGACATAGAGTATAGCTCCTGAATATCCCTTCATTCTGTTCCCTACAGTGGATTGACATACATTGTCCTCCTACACTGGTAAGCCTCAGCCACAATAGGCTCAACAGTATGCTGTATTTCCTTAAATTCACATCCACCCAGCACCATCTTTTAACACAGCAATGAACTAAGACATAATATGGCTTACTCATTTCCTTACAAGTTTATGTCTCATCAGCAGTACAGATGCACATAACAGAAGCA
Organism: Agapornis roseicollis; assembly: GCA_002631895.1. Taxonomy (NCBI): domain Eukaryota; kingdom Metazoa; phylum Chordata; class Aves; order Psittaciformes; family Psittacidae; genus Agapornis; species Agapornis roseicollis. The sequence continues at coordinate 34,099 of NDXB01006240.1, read as the reverse complement.
TATGTGGAATCTCAAGAACCAACACAAACAGAATTTTAGCTAATTGATCATGTCAGGAGGGAGTGAAAGTTTCTCAGAAACTGAAACAGTCCCTGTTTCCAGACTTCCACTTCTCACTTGTTTGTTGGTCAGTGCACGTTTAGATCTGAAATTTGGTGCTGCTGCTGCCTAGCAGCACATATGTATACAAGGCAGCAACAAAAAGGAGTTCTACTGTTGCCTGGAAAGCCCTCCTCAGCATAAAGTCATTGTGAACTTAGCTAAATGAGCTAGCATTACTCATCAGTCATCCAGAATTGGTATTACACTGCTGAGTTGCTGAAGAACACAATGGCCCATTACCAGACAAAATATAAAATCAGAGCCAAATATCAGAGCTCTGCCTTTTTTTGTCAACAAGAAATGAAGCATTACATTCTACAGTTGATAAAACACACCAGTCTTATCAAACACACCAGTACTCTGAGAACTAGATACCTGAAGAAACACTATTCTCTTTTGCCAGGACTATCACCTCACAGGACAAGAAATCTTTAGCCATTGGTGATCAATAAAAGTCATGAGGAAAACCCACAAACTACAGCTCTGTTTCACTGTTGATTGTTTTTTTGTTAGTCATCTTTCCCATCCTTACCCACCTACTTTAATTTGACACATATGTGCCACACATACTTACATGCTGTCTGGTGCTTGGCTTCCTGGATGGAATGGAAGCAGAGATTCTTCTACAAGCACCAAGTGTCTACTCAAACAATGAGCATGTCATAATTTGATTCTGAGGATCTGGAAGGCAATGTCTCTTCTTATTGTGCCATGTCACAAATGGTAAAACAGTATCTCCTAATCAAGGTAAAAATGTATCTCCTGAAGCTGAACTATGAACATTATTTAAACATTTTCAGCTTACAATGTCCAAGAGCACTCAGATTTCTCCCTCCAGAATCAGTATCCCTATAAGTAATCACATCTTTCTCCAGATGACTAGGAAATTACACGTTAGTGAGTGCAGAAGCAAATTACTATACAGATAGTGGTTGAAGAGACAGAAATAGTGATGTATTCACTTTATAATTGGCTGGCACTTGCTATCGACCATGTAAATCCTCCACCATGACATGCTGATTAGTGTGCACTGTAATTTATAAGCCAGCTGTTCCAGGCTGGAATTCTGTGCCTTGTACTTAAATCCTGTATTTAAGTACTGTTGCTACCTGTTAGACTGTAGTTTGAGAGTTTAAAGTGCAGAAAGCTGCTAAATCATCAAGAACAAGAAAAGAAGATAACATTAATTTAAAAATACATCTGTTTAAAGATACATTCCTAAAGAGTAAAATGTAGCCAGGTGGGTTTCTAAAACTGTTAGATACTGGTGATTATAAAGCCATGTTTGCTACACCCTATTTGTGAAGACTGCTGCAACAGATCCTCTTTTCAAAGTGTCCCTGAGAGCCCAGCAGCATTATCAGTACAATTACAAGGGCATTAGATTAGAGAAAGCTACAGTTTATGGCAAACTAGTGCAACAGAATGAAGCCAGCTCCACAGCACTGAAGTAAACCTAACAAATTCCAGCAGTGCTATTCAAAGTAAGGATCCTGAACATGACTTTGAACAGAAACCTAAGAAATTTAGGTTAGTTCCTACCCTGCCCATTCTTTTTTCCTTCTGCTTAATAGGTTGTGAGATGGAAACCAGCAGCAACACAGTGGCCTGAGACAGTAAACAGGGCAAAAATTGCACTTCTTTTCTTGTGTAGACAATGTTTGGTAATTTTGACCTTGCTTTCTAGCAATGCTTCAGCCTAGCATGTTTCTCATACAACCTTAACCCTCAAATACTTTGGCATCGATAATCTTCAGATTTTGCATTTTCACTGACTTCAGGTCAGATATTGTTAGATACTATGCTTAAAGGAATTATATTAGTGAAAAAGAGTAGGAAAAGGATATGGTCAGAATTCTATAAAGAACAGAACAGTTCAAGAAAAGAAACCAAAACCAACAAAACAATACCAAATAAAAAAGGAAAGTATGTTATGTTCTGTTACAGTCTGTTCAGCAGGAACCACCTGATACGAGAAATAGAAGTGAAAAAGGCCAATGCACCCAAATTTTGCTTATGGATAATTCAGGCTTCTGCAATTGAATTCTAAGACTTTTCTCTTGCTCTGGCATAAGAGATAGGCTCTTTAATTGCAAATTTATGAGTTTAAACATGTATTTCAAAGCCATCCATCACTGTGGCATTTGGATGGCTTTTCAGAAACACACTGGTAAAGAAAAATCATCACTCTGGCCACAGCCTTCCTGGCATGTTCAAAACTGTCTCACCCATCAGCAGAAAACATCCCGGGCCTAAAGTAGTAGAAAGTCTGTTCTTAGAAAGAAAAGAAGATACACCTGAAAGTACATAATGCCACATAGCCCAGACCTGCTGAATACTGTCTTTGAGGAGATACAACATTTAACATAACAGTGAAAGCCTCCCAAACAAGTCATAATCAGATGGTTGGCACTTTGATACATCTACAGTAATTAAAATATGGAAGAGTTTTAACTCTAAGCTGTTAACAGTGGGAAAACAGAAGAATCATATTCCTGGGTGGGCCAGACAACTGCTGAAATGTAACGTACATGAGAATGGATTTGGAACATTACTGCAGGTTTGGGAAAAAATAGTTCAACCCTGGAAGAACCTTTTCTTAACCAGAAAAGGCAGAAATGACATGTCAGTGTAGTATTTGCTGAAGGAACCACTATTTCCCTTGGCTACATTCTGTTTTCTAAGAATTATGATGATTAAAAAAAAAAAAAAAAAAAAA
>NDXB01006240.1:2429-31209 GCA_002631895.1 Agapornis roseicollis | reverse complement strand
GAAAAATTATTTTTAAAAAAATAAAAAAAAAAAAAAAAAAAAAAAAAAAAAAAAGAGGAAGCAAGTCTGTGGTTGGTTGCTATTTAAATCAGTATCTCTAGATCCATTCATTCACAATGGCCTCAGCCCAAACAGACTGGTTCTTCTTTCTGTTCTTCATGTTTGCAGAACATTAAAATTTCCCAGCTGTGTCACAACAATTTCTAGGTAGGATTATGTCAAAAGAGTCTTTTCATTCTTGATTCTGCAACTGCATCATAATAAAGCACCTGTCCTCCACAAAACCATGTTTTCTGAGTTCTATGCTAACTGGGAGTTGGAATAAAGTAATGAGATATGATGAATATTTCTGTGTATTTAAGTGACGGTGTTAGCACAGGAAACAGCCAAGCTTGTAAATCTTTTGCAGTCTGAGCCAGAGACTAGTGCTTTGGTTACCAGGAGTGAGGACATAGGGTGATGCACTCTCTATTGCTGATGCAGAGAGATTCCTTAGTGCCTGCTGTATACATTCAGATTGTCCTAGTTGCTTCACCAGGGTTCAGTCTTAAGTTTGGGACACTGAAAGGTTTACCATATCCTTTCTTTTGAGTAAGTCACTTATATAGTATACCTCAAACTTTTTCTCTTCTCCTTGTGCCTTGTACTGAGCAATATCCTGTCTTTCTACACAGGGTAAGTATTGTGACAGCTCTGACAAAATGCCAGTCTGAAAGCACCAGAAAGCACTGGCATTGGCAGGGTGTCTCTAATCAGCTCAAACCTTCTGCCTCTTGCTTCCAAGTCACCAACCTTTCTATTTCTGTACAAGCAGCATGATCCCTCATGGTATAATGTAGTCATGGTGCCTTGCTTTCATGGGTCTCTGGATGATTCACATCTGTGGTCTGCCTGTTACACTAACAACTCACTTCTTCACGTAGCTTAGGGTGACTTCATGAAAATGCGCGTGTTTGGGGATAGTCACAGTTGCATTATATGCCTACCCTGGAATTTGCCCTCTTCTGACTATATAGACCCTGAACTTCAAAAGAGCATTGTATTTTACTTGAATAGTACATTTCATAAGTTTTTCATCATAAACAGCGATGTTTGATGGGTGCTTCTTATTTGCAGAATGAAATAGGAAGTACTGCATTTAGAATTGAAGGTATAGGAGTAGCTAAAAGCAATGCAAAACTGAAAACCTGCTGTATTATTGGCACTCAGCAACATTATTTAAGTTAAAATGAACAATATTATTTCTATATCATAATTGCAGAGGCATTAAACACACTGTGCAAATACAAGAAGAGATGCATAGTATTTTATCCCACAGTCAGTCACAGGAAGTGGAGAAAAACACTTAAAAGCCTCTTTGTTTAGAACTTCAAGTATCCTTTCAATATCAACCACCGAAGTCTCTACTGGCCAATGTGTGCTGCCGAAGGTTATTGTACAGCACCAAAGAGTAGATTTATTTGCCTATGCTGTTACAGTAGGCCTCCAAAACCCCCACACAGGAGCATCTCACATACATTATTCTTCCTTTTACAGAAAATGTGGGGGGTTTTGTCTGCTTTAGTAGTAACACAGAGAAGGACAAATGTATTTCTGCTAGGGGTTTCCTGATCAAAGCTGCCTGCATTCATATGTTGGGACATACCAGAATTACTGTGTATGCACAGCTGTTTTACTCAACATGTCCAGAGTGCCTGAAAGCCAGCATGTCCAGGGTTTCTGGAAGTGCAAACCCAGATCAGAGCTGTTGGTCACTTACAGCAGGGTGCACTTTAGGAATTTCATATATTATTTGGTATATTTGCATTGTGAGTGTTCTGAAAACATGAAATAGAAGGACAGGGACATTGTTATGGTTTTAATTGCTTGTTAGCTTCAGCCAAAATCGGAATACCCATTTTTGATTATGTATTTCATCCACACATGAAGAAGGTCAGAGTTCAAGACATAGTCAGACCCGTTGCATCAAGTGATACTACTTTCATTGTTGGAACCTTTATTCATACGTGGTCCTGCTCACTTACATTAGTTTCAAAACAGCTGAACAAAAAGCAAACTAACAGAAAAATAGAGCAAAGTACAAGTAAAAGAAAACCAAGAGAAATGTTAAAAGCTTCGTCCAGGGCGCATAGCAAGACAGTGTTGATGGTGGGATCCTAAGACTCAGCAGTTCTTGGATTTTGAGCTCCAAGCTCAAGCAGAATACATTTTTATCTCTCAGCTCAAAAAAATGCAGATTCAATTCAGAATAATTCTCTACCTACTGTCAGACTTCCCACTGCATGAATTGTTCAAAAATTTGGAATAACCTAGCTGTATTAGCAATGATTCATATAAACAACAAGAAAAGTCATAAATAGCAACAATTACGGTTGATATTATTTGGTGTCGGTGCCAGGAGGAGGCTGCCTGCCAAGGGAAACATTCCTCGCAAGTTAGTCGTACAACGTGCTGGCAGGCAGCAGCGCCTGGAACAAATGCGGTGTTCCGCTCGGCCAGGCTGCTCCCAGGGCGCCAGCGAGGCACGGTAATAGGCGTTTCAGGGAGCCCCCCAGAGCGCACGGAAACGGGGGGCATTCCCTCTTCCTCTGTACAAGGGAGGCTTTGTGATGAGTGCAAGCATTTTGCTAAAGCTTCTGGTGTAAGGCACAGGAAGGAAAAAAAAAAACCCGAGGGAGGTCAGGCTCTGCTTCTCAGACATTTGTTTTCATCTGTTAGCATATCTTAAACCGAACTATTCTCTTTTATTTAAAATACTGTGTTTCACAGTGAGGAATGTGTCAAGATTTTTAACGTCAGTCTCCATGATAGAGTTGGCAGCTAGCACAGATGATTGTTTCAGGATGTAAAGCATATTGTAGATTTCAGACTTGAAAGCATCCAATTTTGTAAGAGAGGCACTTGTAAGAGAAAGGATTTAAAACTAAAGCAAGTCCATGTTCAGTGGAGTTCCTTCTGGAGTCTCCAAACAGTTAAAGGTAATTTCTTTAAATCCTTGACTTCCACCACAGAAAAAGGCAAGCCTACCCTGTTGAAGGCTGAACTGCCTCTACATTTTTTGAGTACAGCATTTCATGTTACCCTTTTAATATATGGAAGGAGGTAAGGATACGCTTATGCAGTAAATTAATATCAGGACAGGAGATGCTCCTGCTGTGCCACCTTGTCAAATGAGTACAGCATTTATGAGTGTCTGTTAAAATGCTTTTTGAAGTTCAGAAAAAATTAAGTATCTTCTGTCTCTTTCTGCTCAGAGGAGCTGTGAGCGCCACACTAAGCAAGCACAGTGCTCCCTACACAAGCACAGAGCTCCCTATGCTGACAAGCCCAGACAAGTTCAGATTCTCCAAGTCTGCACAGCTCCATTTTCCAGGATGACTGTTACTTTTGACACTCCATGACCTTAAAAAAGTATTCTAAGAACAATTTCCACAAGTAGCTAGAAGCTGTGATTTGTTCAGTAAAACAACTGGCAACTTCTGCTGTTGAGAATTTAATGGAAACATATATTATGTTCTATGATGTGCTTGATTTTAACTAAAAACAAGAAAAGGAAAAGAAAAAAAATCCCTTTTATGTCACTATCCATCTTTCTTAAAATTTACCTGAGCTAATGATTCAAGACATAAGCTTAAAGATAAAGATGGGAAATATTTTGTCAAAAGATGTTAAGTATCACTAAAAGAACTTCCCAGGTTTAATAATGACTAGGTTATCGATTTCACACGTACAGTTTTTTCACTTATCCTTTTTTTTTTCTTTTTTTGGCTGTCTTGGTTTCAACCTGACACTAAACATGAACTGAAAACAGGGGAAAACCACCAAAACCCCAAACAAACATAAAGAGTGAAGTAATTTTTCAGAAGTTCAGACACTTCAGAGCTGGAAGTAGCTCGGTTAGGGGAACTTATGCTTCTCTCCAGTGTGGTAGCACAACAATGGTGACCTATGTTACAAACCATGATTTGCTGACTCCTTTCTTGAAAAGAGATTTTCTGATGTTTTATTGGTGGAGATTTGTTTTAAGCAAGATGTCAGACAACCTGATTACATGCTTCATGTCTTTTCCTAAAAAAGGCAACTTTAGGATATGCAAGCGATGCATTTTAGTTGCACATATATAGTTGCACATCTATACCACAATAAAAGTATATTGCATGCTGGTTGATGTTGCAAACAGCTTTGGTAACAACATTGCTTTGAATTTACCAGTATCATCTCAAATACAGGAAGAGCCTTGAAATGTTTATTCTAAGTCCTGAAAGTAGAATATTGAAAGTGTCTGGATAGAGATGTAGCCTTTTTAAGCCTAAAAAGAAGAGGAATTAAAAGGCTTGAATAGCTCAAAGGATTAGCAATGAAAGACAGACACTTTCACATATAAACTTGTCTGAGTTCATCCAAATTCAACAGCAACTTAGGTCATCAAATTAAAAGAAGCTTTGGTGGTTCACTGGAAGCAAGTCTGGCTCTCAGCCCAGTTTCTAAAGAAAAGATACTCATCAAAAACATGCCTCTATTTGGCATTCATACTGACTGCTTCAGAAAGGACCAAGACATGAAAATACACAGAGCAATTCTCTGAAAATATGTGGTACTAGTGGCCTAGCTAGTATAGCACATGGGGCTCACAGCCTCCCTTTTTTCAGTTGTGGATATGTAATGTAATTAATGAATAAAAGCAGACTTTTTATAGTATTACTAATGCAGAATTTTCTAAAACATATAATATATTCAGTAAACGGGAACTAGAATTTGGGTTATTCACCCCTGAATTCCTAATTTGTAAACTTAAAAGTCTGTTTATAGCATAAGCATAGAATCATAAAACGGTTTGGCTTGGAAGGGACCTCAAGATCATTTAATTCCAAACCCCCCTGCCATGAGCAGGGACACTTTCCAATAGACCACGTTGTTCAAAGCCCCATCCAACCTGCCTTGAACACTGCCAGGGATGGGGCAGCCACAGCTTCTCTGGGCAACCTGTGCCAATGGCTCACCACCCTCACAGTAAAGAACTTTTTCCTTATATCTAACGTGAACTTCCCCTGTTTAAGTTTGAACCCATTACCCCTTTTCTTGTCACTACAGTCCTTGTCCATGGCAGAGGGGTTGGAACTTGATAATCTTAAGGTCCTTTCCAACCCTAACTATACTATGATTCTATGATTTTATGGACAGTCCCTCACTGGCATCCTTGTACGCCTCCTTCAGACACCGGACTGCTGTGCAGTTTATCATTTTATATTGTTGCTGTGGGCTTTCTTGTTCACTGTCCTTCCCATAAAATTGGTCGCAGATGAAGCTGAACTCCTTTCTGCCAGGAACACTGTAGGAATGTATCATGCTTTTTACGAGACACCGCTATCCTACACACACAAGGGACACTGTTGGGCCCCAAGTGCTTGAGCAGGCAGTGGTACCAAAGGCACTGAGATCGCTATGATGAACCACAACCAGAGCTGCTGGGCTGGGGGGAATGTGCAGGCCACTGCCCATCCATCTAGGCTGAGACAGTGGGAATTCCATGCTCAGCAGAGCAGCCAGCAGACAAGACTATTGCATCCAGTTACCAGCTTGACTTTGTGCATGAAAATTCTTCAGTGTTATGGGCATGCATGTATTTCCCAGTGTAAAAAACAAAGCTAGACCCTGGGAAAAAGACAAAGATCTTCTGAGAAGCTACAAATTAATATTTCCCTTAGCAAAAAAAGGGTGGAGAGAGAAAAATGCTTTTTTCCTTAGACATCTCCTCATATACAAATAAGCACATGAAAACTCTAGATATGTTCACATGGCTGTAAACTTATTGTGATCAGTAATTCCACAAAGACAGGATGCATTTTAAGAAAAAAATCATTCTGCACATTTCTTTTTATCAAGGCAGCCGTGGACTTGGTACTGGATGTCCTCTGCTCATGATCCTGTTCTCCTAGTCTGCACAATCAAATTAATTCTCTGCCTAGAAATCAAATAATCTTGTTATGCAGGTGTTATGAATGCATAGATATACACACATTATCAGACTGTTTGCAGCTTCTGCTTTAAAAATGGGAGAGGGACAGGTCCAGAGCAGTCCAGCTAGAAATGCTTTCTGTATATCATTGCATGGTACACTTGCACTCAGCAAACTCAGGCTGGTGGTAAAAATAACTCTCTCTTGAAGAGCAGACGTTAATTTATCTACTAGGGTTTCCACCTGTTAACATTTTTCAGAGAGGGGCCCTGTCTGGAAATGACTCTGTATTACATGGTGAACTCTATGTGCTTTACTGGACAGAACCAAGATGTGACTCATAGCTCTGAGATGTGTAAATATTAAACCTGTTTCAGATGTCGAGGCTCAGACTTGCCTGATAATAGCCAGACATCAGTGGCACAGCTGAAAAGAGACCATGAAAATCTGGACTCTTGACATTTTTATTTTACCTAAAAGAAATGGTGGCACTCTGAGAGTAACCTCAAGAAATAAGTCACTATAAGGAAGACATCACTGATCAGGAGCAGCAGGCTCTGCTTTCTGAAAGATAAGAAAATGTTTGCATCAGTCTATAGGACGTCTTACTGATCTTTAAGCCATGTTTCTCCCTCTTGCTGGTCATAAGGTCATAATTATGATCACTGGAAGAGTCATATTTTATGATCACTGTGGGATTTACTCATGTGAACTTGCATTCTAAGTTTTGCTTTCAGGCTTTTCTCAAGTTTTGCAAAAGATTTCAAGCTGGGTTGTGGTGGTGGGGTGGACATAGAGCAGAACATTATTTATTAAAGGATATTCCTATTGCCCTAACAATCATGATACTAAATCGTTATATCAAATTAAGCAGGAGGCTGAAACAATAGTCAAACTCAAGTGTTCCTTGTACTGTACTCCCAGTTCTTGCCTGTGTTTTCAAACTTTTGTCAACTTACAGTTTTTAAATCAAAATGATATTTTCTTTTTTAAATTTACTTGAGGTTAATATAACATTCTCTGTCTTTTTCAGCACCGTCATGACATTCTATAGTTCCTTGAGTCAAACTTATCTGAATTTAAATATTTGGCTACTGGGGTCATAAAATCATGGCAGCTAAAATTCAGGGAACATATTGAGGACAGGCAGTGAGTCTGGTTACTGCAGAGATTGCATTACCATTGAGAGGTGAGACAGACAAGGTAATTGTAGTATTTTGGGTAACTGTGCACTAACTGAGCACTAGTATTGTTGTGCAAGAATCAGAAAAAAAAAAAAGCATTGCATGATGAAGTCTTGCTCCTGCCCTGATAATACTTCAGGTAAGTTAAATGTATGTATTTATTAAAAATAGCCACATCAATATATAACCATCCATTTAGTGAGATCTACTATGAAAGGTAATTGAAAATGCTTTGGTTTTGATATAAAAGATTTCATATGAAAGAGGATATAGTAGGGCTGGAGAGTGGGAAGAAGGAAATACTTATCTTGGGAGTGTGGCAGAAGAAAAATTCTGGCAGTGTACAACAGCACAAATCAAGAAAATCACTAAACAGACCTCAGGTTAGCTGTATGCAATTCAGTGAGGATGACAGGAAATGTATTGGAGGGCAGTTTTGACAGTTAACTACTCAAAAGCTACACCATTGCAATGTGGAGACAGCACAAATACACGTGCTTACCTCTCACTCTTCGTACACAGTGTTTCCTACAGTAACTAGCAGTATGACCTCATCAGTGCTTGCTCAGCTTCATACACAGCAGGGGTGCTGATATCCATCACTCACACAGAGCCAGTACAAAATCTTCATACCATATAAGACCTCCAGCCTACTGAGCGTTCGTGTGGTGACAAGTCAGTTCCTGGGCTATCATCACTGTACCAACCAAGACATTCTCATGTAGGAACTGTTAACAGATTCCCCATTTCCCACCTTCTATTTTCTTCCCCCAAATAAGAAATAACCTGCAACACTGACACACAGGAGCTGTGACAGATAAACATACAAAAGACACTACAGCTCCAGCCTGTAACATTCCAGCAAAGACACACATATCAAGACAGCATAGTTTTCAATTGGGACTACAGGCTATTCTATCTCTGCTATGGGATGACCCTGAACCAGTCTTTAACACTATAGGGAAAAAAAATCAGCAACTAAAACTTCAGAATTAATTATGTGTGTATATCTAGCTATATATATCTATATATATATATATCTATCTTCTTTCACAGTGGCAGAGCATGTCAGCGCAACAAACCCTGATGAAGCTTCTGTAATAGATTAGCTTGAGAAAGATGCATCATATTTTTGTCAACAGATAAAGGAAAACAGGAACAAACTGAAATTTTAATATCTCTAGCAGCTATTCCCCCAAGGCTTTTCTCAGGGGCAGGAGAGTTCATTTGTACATTTGCCAAACATAGAACCAGTGACAGCCAATGAAACAGTGGGGAAAGGGGTTCTTCTCCACATAGTTGTCACACTTCAGTGAGTTTTCTTGTATGATGTTCACTGACAAAACAACAGATACCCAGGGCTTTCCAAATTAACAGTGCAAAATGCCTAACTCAAGAAACTCTGCATTTGCCTTTAGTTTCCCATAGAAGAACAGTAGCTTTATACTTCCGGTCTTGCATGTCTTATTTTAGATTACGGAAAGTATTTTCACAGATCATTTAGCAGGATAAAAAGTTAGGATTTGATAGTACAGGATCCCAAATCTCTTTTTTCCACTAATGCAGAAAACAGCTGATGGTCAAAACCTCATAGCTTTAGTCGCTGTTAAACTAGACTTGATTTTGTTTTATAGCAATTTTAATCAGCCTTATGATTTTTGAGTCCTTCTTCTATAGTCTGTAAAACTGCTAGGAAGTGCGCATTTACAGATTCCAGAGACAAAGAACAGTTCTGGTGACTGTAATACATCATGTTGTTACAACAGTTTGCAGTCTTGAAGAAAGGGAAGCGTGCAATAAGCATGCACTACACTTGCAAGAAATCTGGAAGCAAATAGTTGGTGAGTTCTCTGCATGCGTTGCTAGAATCAATGGCTGTTCAAAAGACTGTAGTAATTGAGGGATTCTGTATAATAACTCAGTGACCTATGAAACTTAAATTACATCAGCTTCCTCACTCATTGCTGGTGCTCTATTTCAGATAGGTTCTAGCCAGAAACTGGACTAAGTTTGCATTTGAATACATTTAGTGAATTTCTCAAGCAAAAGACAACTGATTTTTTCTATACTAAGAGTTACACTACTTCTGAAAGTGCCAGTTCAAACCTAAGCACATCTGGTTTGTTGGTTTTGTTTTTGTTGTTGTTTGGGTTTTTGAGTTGTTTTGGGTTTTTTTAAGAAATATCCCAAACAGATTTATGTACACTCGTGAGAAATGTTGCATTTTTGATTTTTTTCCAATAGTGTCTGCACATTGTACGCCACTCTGTGAAGTGTCCTTTATTTTGGCTCCTGATTGACTACCAAGGCTTCAAATAGACATGTCTTTACAAAGGCTCTCATGCTGCACCTTTCTTCATCTGCTTGAACTCTTTATTGCAAGGAATTAATGAGCAGGAAGAAACTCCTCCTTGGCTTTCAATTCCTAATCAGAATTTGTGGCAGCAGCTGTCAGAAATAGCATTTTATTTATAAAGAGATGAGATTTGAGGTAGCTACCAATGTGCCAACACAGAGCGTTTCACAGCCACTTCATATTCCCTTCTCAGAATCAAACTGTACATGAAAACAGTACTTTAAAAACTATGAACTCTCTTCAACCATCAAACAACCTGACACTTCAAAGAAGAATTTCCAAGAACCATCATAAAGAGTGATTCTATAGAACTTTAGCCATATGCTTTCCACCATCACACAACTTTAGATTGAAGATGGAAAAGGTGATACAGCCTCTCTGACAGTTCTCACTAAGGGAACCACTGTAGAACCTTCAAGGCCAAAACTAAAACCAGAATTCCTGCAGAAATAGGGTTCATATTTATGAACCTCAACATCCTGCTCTGAAAAAAATCATTTCCCAAGATATACAGGGAATTTGCTAGGAGATTATTAAGTCTCAGAAGCAGAGTACCAGTAACTTCCTTTGCAACAGATTTATAGACATTATCCACAGTATAAAAATATCTGACATTAAATAAGGGAAAATTCTGAATCTCTTCCTAGGACTGTACTGGCCACTGACAAAGGTTAGCCCAATGCAAACTAAATACATTAGTAAACTAGTATATTTAATGGGAAGAACAGAAAGTAAGTCAGGAACTGAAAAGTCATATAGTATCATAGTTTAGTATTGTAAATAAGTGTTGTTGCATCAGACTGTTTCTTGGGAGTTTAGAAGTAGTGTCCCATTTCTGAGCTTCTCTCTCCAGAATAGATATGGGAATTAGACATACTCATTTAAGTGTTTGTATGGCAATAAATAATTAGAGAACTCAAGAATAGGGTTCTAGTAGTAATAGTAAGGCTAAGAAGAAAACTTCTGAAGTTCTAGTCATTGATGCTAAATGCTGAGTTAGTGGGAATCAGAAAATTACCTAAACTGATGTAATGAAAGCAGGTTTTCTCATCAGATAATAAGCAGGAAAAAAAGAAAAGCTTTTCTACAGTACTACTCTAGCCTTCAAATAAAAACCACTACTGAGTGTCTGAACACACCACACTCAGAGGAGAGCTCCTTTAAAGCTTAGCTGGCTGACACTGCAGCTTGGGGACATGATGAGTTGGCCACATTATTTTGTTTTAAAGCCTCTTCCATATCACCATGTCAGGTTCCAGAGAAAGCTATAGCCTAAAAAATGCAAATGGTGGTGATGAATTTGTTTCAGACTAGTTAATAGCAAAGAGATTATCCAATAGGCTAAATGGGTGTGATGATACACATGGCATGAAGGGAGCCTGACTTGTAAAGTGCTACCAAATTCCCAGTGAAATCCATGAGCTCTTCCAGTATTTCTGGACAGATTAAAGGTAACCAGTTTTTATAGGGGATTTCAAATCAGCTTTCATACATGATTCATTTTTACTTCTTTTTAAAATCCGTATTAAATACTTTGAACTGAGAACTCTTGTCTCATTCACAAGGAGTTGCGCAGCTTGGAGTATTGCTCTCCAAAAGCTTGATTCCAGGTTGCAGCCCATGTTGTTGCAACTCTGCGGATTATTTGAAATCTATGGCATTACTTGGTCTGTCCTAGCTAGATGGGAATAGTAAGCCACAGTTGCAGCTTGTGGTGTTCCAGTACAGGGTAAATTCACACAAAAAAAGGGACAAAAATTAGCATAAACAGAGATTATTCCAGGACTGAGAAAAGCACAAGTTTGCTGTCTCTTACAAGACTGGAGATTGTACTGTTCCCTTTACATCAGAGTCTGCAGGTCTAATTCCAAATAAAGACAAGGCCTTTGTGACTTTGCAGATGACATGTAAATAAAATCATAATTTACACTGCCTCACTGTCATTTTCATGGTAACTATATACAATCTCCACTAAAAGAAGAAATACTTGTCTTTCTGTGTGCTTTTCTGATTGTTGAGTTCTTCATCAAATAGAAAACCAATATTGGCACACATGAAGTGGGCAGACTATTCCTAGAATTACAATGGGAGGGAGGATAAATGATCTGCTAGGAGAAGTTTATAGCTTTACTCTCTGCATTGTGACAACCCTGAAAATTGTTAGAAAATAGGAAGCACTGTCTCTGACTGCAGTTGAGGTGCTTCCTATCAGGGGTTTAAACATAACCAAAGGGATATGCTCACCTCTCAGGAGAGTGCTCGTCACAGTTTCGTAATGGTAATAGACTACTGTTAATAAAAAGCATGTTGGAATGTCACTGATTACATAATTCTGTCTCAGAGGCCCATATGAGTTACTTGTCATCTCCCAGAATGTCTGAAAGCTCTGGAGACCACCAACTTCTGTGTGGTTTGCTACCTACTTTACTGCAAAAGGGTGAGCTAGCAGAGAGTGAGCAGTTTTACCATATCACTACTTATTGTAGTAAAGCACAGTTGACCACATCTATAGCTTAGCTAGTATCTGAAACTTGTACAACAAAAGCAATTTATTTAGTGCAATAAGTTGGATTTAAACAGACTAATGTTCAGAGTGTTTATGTACACGATCCAAGGGTAGCTCCTGCTCTGCTTCACAGCTTCTCTTGCACCTCTGGACTGTTAAGAGTTTAAGTCTAGACTGAATGTTCAGGAACAATATGCACATACAGCTCTGTTGCATTAATTCTGCAAGTTTTTCCAAAATGAAACACCCTGGTAATGCTGAAATGGAAAAAAAGTTTGTGAGGTTTTTTCAGGTCACATAAATTATCAGAAGTTCAGGGGTGAATTCCTTGCTCTATTAAAAAAATGTGTGAGTTCTGCTACTTAATTCAGTGAGATGAGGATTTCAGCAAAGATATTTCTTTGCATGCTTAGGACTTGGATAAAATCTTGCAAAGTTTGGCTTCAGAAACCTGAGCCAAATTGTAGCTTATATAGAAATTAAGAAAGACTGAGGTATAAGCTCCTGTTCTTTAGTTTTCCCTTCTTTTTGGTGGGGGGTGGGTCTGTGTATATATATACCTAGTAGTCAATATTAAGTATTCTCCCACATGTTCAAATGTTCCATTTGAAAGACATGCACAGGTCCTACAATAGTATAATTTACACAGAGTAAATAAATCATTGCCATGTAAGAAAGTTGTAACTATGCCAAGTATTTCAAGAATGGCAATGCGGAAGAAAAAAGACTGTCAAACAAGCAGTATCACATCATCTCTAACTGGAATTTAACATCTGAAGTTAAAAATTCAAGACAATGGATTCTCAGCTGTATATGTTGAAGAAGTTATAAGAATTAGCTTAGAATATGCAGAATCAGGAGAACCAACAGTGTACTCAGGTACTAATTCAGTGCCATATTCAGGATCACTGGCTAAAACCCATAATAGGATTGAACTGAGAAGGTAGTACTGAGACCACCTCTTAACACATCTGAGCGCGCTAACAGTAAGGCAATCAACATTCAATGTATAATTACTGTGTTTATGTCGAATCACGTAAAATAAAAGCACTTAGAAACAGTGTTCTCTAATGGCTCAAAAGAGCTGTCCACAGACTCAGCCTAAAAATATGACTTAGTGAATTCCAGGCGCTATTGAAGAATGAAAAAATGTTTATTTTTTAATAGTCTGAGTTCCTTCTTTTCTAAAAGAAGGACTCATAGGAAACTACTACACATTAGTCAATATCTAATCCACCCTTCAAAAAATATGTAGTGCTGAATGAGCTTGCAAAGAGCATTAACAGATATCTGTAATACCATTACCTGCAGAGAAAACAGAACATCCATAAATGGGGAGATCAATCTACAAGCAATAAATTGACATTACTATTATTGCTAAACAATACTTTCAGTTACTTAATAATAGTTATTTTTGGTAGCAAAAAGTAAGGAGTATTCACTGTTCATAATGTCAAATGAGTACACATTGTATTTTTTGTACATTACAATGGCAGTTTTGTGATCTCAGCAGTTTTGTAAGTTCAAATACTTCTGAATATCATTTTGCCAGTACATGAATCACGCAGCTATTAAAAAAGCCTACCCTAGAAGGATTTCCTATTAAGCAGAATGCACGCATTTAAATTCTGACCCAGCATGTACTATTTCATGGCAGAAACGAGCTTGCTCAGCTTTTCAGGTTACAAGAAGCATAACAGGAGAATTCACTGCCACATTACAGGAGTGAAAAAAAACCCCAGTCACCTACCTTGGGTGGGAATTCCTAAGCAGGGTTTCTTATACCATCCTCTGAAAGTGTCAGGACTGGCCACAATCTGATTAGACTTGCCAGGTTAGTGGTCTGATCTATATGACAACTGCTTCCTTCCTATGAAAAATCTGTATTGAATATATTTGTGCTCCTATGAAAATGTAAACAGGAAGTTCTATTTCTTATATCAAATAAAAGTGTCTTTGTCTGCTTCTGGAATACTACAAGGTCTGAACTCCATGTGGCTGTAGGGTGCTAGCTGGGAATGAAAAAAGAGAAAAGAGAATCAGCCTGGAAATTTTCATGAAGCTCTGGAGCATTCCATGCATACAGAAACATTTGCAGTAGCATTAGCAATAGTGCCAGATCACCTCTTCTCACTGTAAAAGCTATCTTCTGACCATGGCAACTGCAAGAAAATACATTTCTAAGGTGTCAGCTCCCATCTGTTTAATTTTGCAGGTCAGGGGGCAGTGCCACCTTGTTTCCTTCATATTGCCCTGCTTGAAATTCAGCCTACAGAGAGTGGAAGAGGAAACCATGCATTAGTAAGAAACAAAATTCATTTGATTCTGTATGGGTTGGAAGAAGCA
Organism: Agapornis roseicollis; assembly: GCA_002631895.1. NCBI lineage: Eukaryota > Metazoa > Chordata > Aves > Psittaciformes > Psittacidae > Agapornis > Agapornis roseicollis. Next base: position 16,861 of record NDXB01006240.1, on the reverse strand, counting down.
CAGACTGGATATGTGGGGAAGAAGCACAGTTCTCCATTCTGCAATACTATTAATTCCTGCAGTGTCCATACATTCAAAGGTACTGAAAGTAAGCTGTAGCTTAAGAGTATTTAACATGTTTTATTGCAAGCACAAAGCTGATTGTAGGCCGTTATTACTGTTTCAAATATAACTCAATTTGTGTTTGCATGTACTTTTAAGTTATTTTGTTCTCAGTAAAAAAAAACAAACCAACCAAAAAAAAAACCAACAACCAAACAAAAAAATTTACTTTATTGTAATGGCTACTTCTTTTCTTAGGACTCTTTTGTCTCAGCTTGTCCCAAAGTTGAATCTTTCCTAAATGACTCTTTCCAAATGAATGCCTACATTATCATTGTTGTCTTTTCTTTTCCTTCATTTTTTCTTTCCCTTTCTGTTTCCCTTTCCTTTTTCCTTTCTTTTTTTTTCCCATCTCATCTCATCTCATCTTTTCTTCTTCTTTTAGATGTTATCACAGAACAACCAAGCCTGAGACACAATGGACAAGTGCTGGGCAAGATTCTTTACATAGCTCTTCTGTGACAAAGCACCTCAACCCTTGGCCTTTTGGCACCTGTTGTTCTTCTGGTCCTGCATTTCCCAGGGAGTTCTCTCTCTCATCCTTGCATGTCCACATTCCCTCTTTGTTCTGTTCCTGGGCCTCCCAAGTTTTTGCAATTCCAGTCCTGGATTGAAGAGTCTGAGCAAAATCTAAAGTGATGCAGATTCAGCATATTGCGTTGTTTGTTGGTTTGGTGTGGGATTTGGGGGTTGGTTTTTTTTTTTGTGTTTCTTTTTGGTTTTGGTTTGAGCTTTATTTGTTGTTTTTCTAATGTTCTCTTAGAGACACAAACCAAAGTCACACCTGTATTGCAACTCTACACCTTCCCACTTTGTGGGTAGTGGAGACAGCAGAATGGCAGCAGCCAGGATGGAGCGTTCACATTTCTTCTTTCCCTCCACTGTGGTGTAGACGGTTGCATGATTCAGTACGATCTGCAGAATTTCTATACAAAGGCCACGGTCTCCCACTCATATAGCATCTCTGAGCTTATCTGTTTGCACCCATTATTAAGGACTGTGTGAAAAAAGGAAATCACTACTATAATCAGCATAACTGCTTCAGATTTTTGCACTGTCATCAGGCATCTGTAATATTATTATTTCTTAAAAAATACTCATGCTCCTTTTGCATTCACTGTTTTGTTGTTTTTAAGAATAGTTACACCTACTTGTTAATGTAGAAGGGAACATAAACTTTGTTAAGTAACGCCTATCTGCAAATACAAATCCATAAATCCAAAGACCATGTTATCTGTTGTGTTGCCCAGCTGATCAGTGTCATGGACATAATAATTTCTTCTTCACATTCCATGCAATGCCATCTGTTCTTAGACTGGTAGGATTACTTCCTACTGTAACATGTGTTGATTAACATTTGTATATCATCTTGGCATTAGACATCTGACATGCAATGAAAGGGGTCCCCAGACTGTTGGAGCCCTTTCTAAACACTTGAAAGGTACTTGCTTTTAGGGTTTCAGCCATGCAAACCCATTATTCTCTTTGTACAACTGATGTTGATCCCATATTTTGCAACTAGACAGCTAAAAGGAGAACCAGACTCAAGTGCCCAGAAGTGAAGGTTGCTGTGTTATACCCCAGGATGGTCTCAGCAGCAAGACTCAGAAAGAACTGTGCTAAGGTGCTATGCTTTATAGCCGTCAAGTACCACAACTAAACCTCAGAAATGCATTGCCTGTACAGAGCTTTACTGACAACAGCTAGCGCAGCATGTGGCCTTCCCTGCTGATAGTCACATTTGGAAATACACTTAGTGATATTATTTTTAACTCTTCCTGAAAGCTATAGAAGTACTGGTTTCCTACAGGAGCTGAAGGAAGCTGATGTCCCAGGGGCTTTGTGCTGTGGATGCACGAACTGTATCAACTCAGATGTGGGGAGTGTGTGTGTACGTAAATTTCTTAAAATGTTTTGTTTCAGTTTAAACCTATATTTTCCCTCTCCTTTACTATTACTTTCAAATCAAAATACAGAAGGCATATTTCCGTTACCAAAATGAAGCCTATGCTCACTGCCATTTCATGGACAAAATAAAACCTTCTCCCCCCTTCATGAAAGCTCTCAGAAACTCAAAGCAGTCCTGACTGTAGAATGCTTATATGATTTTCCCAAAAGAATTTTTCTCCCTCAGTCCTTTGTTCAGAGTCTGTTTTCTTTACCTCATTTCCAGACCTCATTTTCCCTGGGTTTCTATTGCATTACGTTCTCTCTGCCCTCTCTCCCAGTCTCCAAGAGAAATGCAAACCTAATTAAAGACACATGGACTGTTTAGGCTGTATTAGTTAGAAACTGTTAGAGACTGGAAAGAAAATAGGTTTTCATGAAACCATGAGAGGTTGTTTCCAGGCTTCTCTTTTGAAAGAGATGACACACAATCACTCCCAGCTTACATGAATGAGATACACAAATGTGTATCTTTAATATATATACATTTTTTTTCTTACAGCTCTTGTTTTGAGTACTAACAGCACATGTAGCAGTGAGAGGCCTACCCAGCAGGCAGCCTCTGCCATGACCTGACCCACCGCTGTGCCTCTGAGATCACTGTGTCTGCAATTGTCCATACGGCCAGAACAAGATGTTGCAGCATGCACTCTGTTTTCCCTCACATTATCACTAATTTTGAAATAGAACAGGGCTGTGTTTATATAACATGTATCTTTGTTGTAACAGAGACAAGTCAATTCTAGCAAAAGAAGAGTTCAGTCACACAGGAAAGAGGAAGTAACAGTGACAGCAGATAAGCTACTTTCGTGTTGTACATCATCACCCTGAGGTTTCTCATTACTCTGACACCAATTTTGGTCCTTCTTTCTTGATTTGAGGTGCTAGAACAGAATTATTTCACAGGAGCAACATAAAGACGCACAGAATCAGGCCATGAGTGTCACAGAATCATAGAATAGTTAGGGTTGGAAAAGACCTTAAGATTACCAAGTTCCAACCCCCCTGCCATCAGCAGGGACACCTCACACTAAACCATGCCACCCAAGGCTCTGTCCAGCCCAGCCTTGAACACTGCCAGGGATGGAGCATTCACAACCTCCCTGGGCAACCCGTTCCAGTGCCTCACCACCCTAACAGTAAAGAACTTCTTCCTTTTATCTAGTCTAAACTTCCCCTCTCTAAGTCATCTAGCACACTCTCCCAGCTCTGACAGTAGTCAACAGTAGATGTCTATGAGAGTACAAAAGTGGGGCAAAAAACCCAACCCAATTCCCAAAGTACACATGTTCAGCTGAAAAATATTAAAGCTGAGGATCTTTTTTGAGACAAAAATAGCATCTCTGTTTTATAGATCTGATGGCATTATCTACTGAGAATTTGTCCCAATAGCTTTTGAACATTCTGGAGTTTTGAACTTTGGTCCATATACAATTTTGGAATCAATGACATCTTTTTATGATGATATAGTGTAAATATATCTCTGTTGAAGTTATAAGCACTTAATATTCAGAAACTATTATATTATCATTTACAGCTCTAGACAGCACATATGTATTTATTTAAATCTCTAACTAAAGTCTGAGCCCTTTAAGCATGTGCTGCGAGGGAGAGCCTTCCACATCATTGTAAACTGGTTTTCAGATTCCATGATCATGTACAGGGGGTGGAAGGTGAAAAGAGGTACTAAATCAGGCATTAGGATTTAAGCCTTTTGAGGGGTAAAATATATCTTCAAACAGCAGCCAAAACATCTTCTTACAGAATAAAGTTCAAAATTTCTGCAGTTAGACAGAAACAACTTTATCAAAGCTGCAACATTTTCTATTTCAGACAGCTCTGAAAGCTAATGGTGTAATTTAGTAGCACTCCCACTAAATCTTTCAGTGATGCCACATTAGCTGAATCACTATGACTCAACTTTAACATTACAATCCTAATTTGAGAAGCTTGTGAGCTGAAATTTGGAAGTCCTTCCCATTACAATTTGCACATGGGGTCTCTTTATTTTGGTGATAGTGGCATGAAGGCACACAAGAAGCTGTTTCAAAGCTGCAGAGAAAAGTTCATGTTTTTGCCTAATGACATATAAATAATAAACTCTCATGTATACCACCATAATACAGCACCCTAAAGAAACCCAAATTCAATTGTTGTTCAGACAGCAGAGTCAGATTCTGAAGTTTGAAACACACTGCAATCAACTCTCTAACAGAACACAGAATACTTCTTTAGGCAGTTTGAAAAGAAAACTAGAATCTTTTACCTCCACCTTAACAGAGACTCCCATGACAAGCAGCCCCCTATCCCTTTCACACTGTTCTTGCCTGAGCTATTCTTCTAGAAAAATTGTAGCTCTTTCACTGTAAGTAAGGGAATGTAGCTGACAAATTATTTTCCTTCATAAAAAGCCCACCTTCATAAGAGGGCTTTATTAGTGACATTTCAACTTATAAGACATCAGCTTAATTTTCCTTGATTGTTTCTGTAACCCAGACTTATCCTCATGCTAACAAAATGTCATAAACCTTGTGTATAATGCAGCCAATAAAGGTACCACTTAAAAAGTGCTCTGTAAAAAGTGGGTCTCTAGAAGTGTGAAGTATTTTGCAGCACTCTGCTCTGTCAGACTTGCCCTGTCTGGTCTAGCTCTGCATTCCCCTGGCCTGTAGGTTCCTGCTGCTCTACGTGCAGCCAGAAAGTCAGAAGCCTGAACAATCTGCAGCAGCTAAATACAAGTGAGTTTGCCAGCTAGTGGTCAGAATCTGTTGATACTCTACTTTCTTGGGGATTTTTTTTGAAAGGTCTCCGTTATGCTAAATGTATGTTAAAAGCTCTTTTTAAGCCTTTGAATGAGGATTTTCAGGATGTGGGGTCTAAATACTGGTGAACTTGGTTCTGTTGAGAGAGATGTTCTGGCAGAATTTCAACCACGCCTGGTAGCAAGCTCCAGTAATCTTCTCAGAATCGTTCTTTCTATAAGTCTTCCTGACAAATTTGCAAACCAAACAGATTGGTATTGGCAAAGTATGGATACACATTTGGATTTAGGGAAGTGCACTACTGTGTACTGAAAGACAGAATTGAAGAAAATAGCTGCACTTCTGTTGCTCAGGTCCTAGACAGTTAACATTCAAGAATGTTTCTTTCTGCTATCACAGCACTTGTACTTCATTCATTTACTCTGACTAAAGAACTACAGCATTTACCTTCCTGAACAAGCTCCAAGAAGCTCATGTACTCCTGACTATTTTGTCCCTTGCTGTGCTGAGGATAGATTCCCGGGCTATGGGAATCTATGGCTGCTTCTCCTCTCCCATATTTGGAAGTTGGCCTGCACACTGGAGATCCCTTGTGGGTTTCTGTTTAAATTCCAGAGTCACTGTTGCACATTACCATTTCCTTCAGCTGATGCAAATCAAATACAGCATGAGTGGCAGACATGAGCATAGGTTTGGCTAACTGCTTTGCCAGGGTAACTAAAATGAACACAGAAAGTTTGTCTCAGGAGAAAACGTTTCACAGGCACAGCATGCTTTGCACAGTGTGACAGTGCTGAGGCTATTGACCCTCATTTGGCAGCAGTCTACACACACTTTACCACTGCATACCACACTTAACTGCCAGTGCTGACACAGTATGCAACAGTAAAGAATGACACACTTGCATAAAAAATATTGTTGCCTGGTATCAGGGGCATTTTTCTGTACACACAGCCCAAAACATAAATGGGAATTTAATTTCATTCCTGAAATTTTAGGGCATCTGCAGCAAACTTTGTAGCCCTTAATTTTTGCTTCTCATCTTCCAAAAGCTCCAAGACAGCAGAATCCAAACATCTGCTGGTTTCAAAAAATGTTAAAATTTTTATTAACCAATGGTCATTTTTTTCAGTGGACTGAATATATGATATCATATGGAACACAATACCTTTAATAGGAATGAGTTTTAAATATTTTAACAATACTAACAGTTTATAGCCAAGCTCCTTTAGGACAGAATTTAAGAGCCTCTCATTCCTGTCTCTGAGTACTTACACAGGTAATGTCACCTCTGTAAATGGTGCAAAAATCCAGTCTACTAACACTTGAAACCTATAGGAAAGTAAAAGAAGATCCCTGTGCTTTGTCTATGTGTAAGAGATTCATAATTTAATTCTTAATAGCTATGAATTTAGCTATAAAGGTAACTAAGAAAAGATGATCACATTTTTAGTGTACTTTAAAAAGATTCTAAACCAAAGATTATAAACGTAACATTTGTAAAGACAGCTTTTTCAAGCCTGGAAGTTTGCATATATCATTCCAGACTCTTCCCTTTGCAACATGATAAAATTCTCACTACAATCTTAATGGTCTTTAAACCTTTGAGTGGCACAGGGTTGAATACACACTGTCCTTTCTGTGACACCACTGCATTTTAATGGGGAACAGAGAACAAAATACATACATTCACAGAGCAATCTTGCAATGAGTTCTATGGAATATTCTGCAAGTACAAGGTCCAATTATGTGAAAATAACTTTAGGCTCAGGATCTCAGGCAGGAAGAAGGAAGTATTTTCGTATTAGGTTAATTTTCTTTCTTTATTATAATTACTTGAAGCTCCTCTGAGGTCTGAGTTTTAGTCAAGATGAGTTAATGAACATGGTATGTTCATAATTTTCATTATGTTCAAAAGTATGTCAATGTAGATTTATTCAGTGAATGTATCTCTCCACTGTATGTGGAAGGAGTTTGTACATATAGATAGAAAATTGCTGGTATCTAGCATTTTCTTTTTTAAGTATTGTCTAATTTGGCCATTTAGTACTTGCTGATATCAGTAAACTCTTGTTATCTACTAACACAAGGCTACAAATCTTCAGTGTGCATGCTAAGCCATAAAGAACCTATGAAAGAATTAAAGATCTTCATGATTATCCAGTAAAAAAAAGCAATTGCACACATGCATGTATTTAAAGAGTTCATTATCACTAAATATAGCATTATTTAATTTTAGCCAGTGGCTTCTCCAGCAGTCCTGAGGCTTTGGCTTTGAATTGGAACACACTATTCCACTGCTCCCGCCACTTGCAGCTGCAGTGCCATGTGCCTTGACCGCAGGATACCGAAGTCTCTGAAATAAACTATGGAAGAGGCTGCATTGCAGTTAGATTGTTTGTAAGCACACAGTGTTCTCTCTTTTTCTACCAAAGCCCGTTACCTTTGTATCTATATATTTCACTTGAAGTAAAGACAGGATTTCTTTGCATCATTAGAAGACTTCATTATGTATGAGAAAATGAAAATTTATTATCTGAAACAGGGAGACATTATGGTCCTAAAGTCAGTGGAGATTTTTGTAAGCAGTAGAATCTGCTGACATCAAGTTCTCTGCAGAAATGGTTTCAACTGGATTCACCTGAGATCTTATGAAATAGTAAAAGACACGGAAACAGTGTCTTAAAAGCTAATCCTCTCATTCTAACCACTTTAACTTATTTGAGATACTAGTCACCACTGTTATGCTAATAATAGATATTGCTTCTTAACAACACTAAGATTTTGAGTGTGTGGAAAGAAAAGGTGGTTCAGCAACTCCTTTTTTCTCAGTGGGGAATCCATTGTTGCATGTGTAATACCATTTTGGAAGATGACAAAGGAATTCACATATTTTTGCTTTGGGCTCAGTAAATGGAAAATATTGTGATCAAATTGATTGTTACTTTCTAACCATCTGTTAGGACCTAGAGAGTTAATGGAACTGTATAAACTGGAGAAATGATCTCACAGGAGCAGCATAATTAATGTATAATTATAGACTAAATAGTGCAAAGGGCAAAATAAACTGAAGCATTTAAAAAAGTACCTGCTGCAAAGCTGTTACTCATATGATGTCAATGGGACATCTGAATACTGCAAAAGAACGAAAAAAAACTGTAAAGGCAGTACTTGAAAAATAAAAAAGCAGTGTTGCACACATTGCTTCTAATTGTGGGGAATCTTGCCAGATGTGGCTGCAAAAATTAGGTAGCCACAGGAATAACAGGCAGGGAATTTCAGTGATGGCCCTGCAGTAGTCATGTAGTACAAACAATAAAAATTGATTTTTGCATGGGCAAAAATTACACCAATATAACCCAAACAGCAAACCAAACTCTTCATACCAACATACCGCCTAAATAGAAACAGTCATAAACAATCAGGTGTGTAAAGTTTCAGAAGGCTACCAAATATGTCCATCCGTTATATTTTGCCTCTAATATACATCTTAGAGCCACCAACACAGCCTTTTGAAATGATAACACTTTTTTTATTTGAAACATATTCCTGCACATGCATATTTCACCCAGAACACAGTAGACAAGATCCCAGACTTAAAGCAATTATTTTTAATCAGCTTATGTGCAAGTCCCACAAAAGACTAAATACATGGTTTATTAGGTTCACATACTTCCACGGAACAGAATTTAGCAGATTATTAGTTCATAACACAGACTAATTGCTTTTTGTAATTCCCAGCTGCTGCACATTACTATCCAGAAGGATTTTCATGTGTGTGCATTATTACTGATCCACAGTATGCTAAAGAGGCAATGCTGGGAATGTATATACTAGGAACAATAAGTACACGCTATATAGCCAGTAGCTAACAAAAAACATTTCATGGTGCATAGTTTAAGTGACTTCATACACTCACTACTGCTGAGAGGCTGTTACTTTAAGTATGTTGTGAATAACACAATTTGATTATCTTTTATGAAGCCTACAGATACACCTCTTTCCAAACAAAACCAGACTGTACAACATGGAAATCAGTCCTCCGACTTCTACCACTGCAGTCAAAAAATACACATAGATAAATACAATTCCAAGCATACTAAGGGAAACAGGACAACAACAAAAAGAAATTCAGAGCTATAGGTGGTGTGAAGATTTAACCCTGAGTCAAATGTGATTTTCTTAACTTTTTAGGCCTACAACTTTTAACTATCTTTGAAGCTCCAACAATGACAACTCTGGTACTAGAAGTTATAAAGACAGATCCTCATGCATACCAGAAGCCTTAATGATTTAATTGCTCTTTCTATACATAAATGCATCTGCTGGTAGGGCTGGCTGTGTTGAAACGCTGCACAGAAAGTGTACTGTTTTCCTCTGAAACACTTAGAAGTGAAAGCTAGTTTGACAGGAACATTGATTTATAGCTTAAAATAGCACCAGGACAAAAAGAAAACACCTAAAAGCCAGAAATAATTTTCCAAATCTAATTCTGTGCTCGTGTTATCAAGCAGAGGAAGAAGTACAGACCGCAGCGCTGTAACCCTTTACTCACACACTTTACTACCATGAGTACTCCCAATGTCACAAGAGACACTGCACAGTCCACGCTGGAGAGCGGGCAACGTTGCATTCCGTATGAGCTCAGCCCCTAAGTTTTATTAAGGCTGGCAGCGGTACATACGGCCTTAGGACAACGCGCTCCTGAGTCACCCACTGTCTGTGAGGAGCGGGCCTTCGCAGGCGGGCATGCAGCGGTGGGCAAAGCCTGCCCTAAGGGGCCGAGGTGCCCCGCTCCCGAGGGAGCAGCCAGCGACAGCCGTGCTCCAACTGTAGCGCTACAGGAATTGATGTTACCCTCTGGCTACGGTTTCTACTCCTTGCCCCAGACCACGTGGCTCACTTAAGTGTACTTAGACGAACGCCGGTGCAGCCGTTATCACCAGAGGCTGTAACGGGAAAACCGTAAGCCTCGATGCACTCTCGCCCTACTTGGGGCTCCTAGCCCGCCTCGCTGGGCAGCCACCGCCGGGCATTGCTCTCCCGACTGCGCTGCTGGGGTGGTGGCCGCTGTCCCAGCGCGACCCCTCAGCCTCGGCGAGGCGGCCAGCGAGGAGCGGGACAGCGAAGCCACCCCTCCGCACTTCAGATGGGGCGCGGGCGGGAAGCGGCCCCCCCAGCCTCCTGCCACTTCTCCTCAGGGGGACGGAAGCGGTTGGGACCGCGCCCCGGGCGTGCCGGGCCAGGCCGTTCCGTACCGGCTGCCGGTGCCCTGAGGGGAGACCGCGCACCCCTGAATGGAAGGCAGTCGCCGCTGGGGAGAAAAGAGATCGCGGCTGCGGCGTAAGGAACGCTCCTCGCTGGAAAACCGCCCGAAGCGGCGGCTGAGAACAGTGGGGGGAATGCGTCCGAGGGGCGTCCCCTCCACAGTCATTCCCAGCCACCCGCACCCCGCCGAGCACGCTCGCCTCAGCCCCACAGTCCCAACCCGCACCGTCAGCAGGGCGGAGCTCAGGAATGCCGTTTCCCCTCCCGTTCCCTCGGCCACTACATCCCGACACCCTAGCTTTAATCGTCTCCTTATATGGACACCAGAATGTCTGACGTCACCTTAACGCTGGGAAACCAGCGCCCGCGCACCCAAGCTTGCCTGGGAAGGCGGGTGTTGCGGAAAGGCGGCGGGGCGGAGGGAGAGGGAGGCTCTGGAATGTTGATGGACGTGGCAAGTGAGCCACTGGGAGCGGCGGTCCCAACTCGGCCATTGGGAGAGGGTGGCCGAGGGGGCGGGGAGCCGTGGGAGAGTTAGGTTGTGGTGATTGAAAATCCGCCGCCTGGCTGGAGCGCAGTGCCAGTGTGGGGTGGGCGCTGCCAGGGGAAAGCGGCAGGGCAGCGAGTTCGAGTCCTGCCTCCGCGAGCTTCAATTCGGCGCTGCTTTCCTGAGCTGTTGCGGTCTGCTCCGTGGCAAGTGGCGCTCCGGACCGGCGTCTGTTTTCCTTCTCTTCTTCTTTTGCTTCCTTGCGCCGAGGCCGCGGCGTTCTCAGTGGGGCGCCAGCCTAGAGGGACAGAGTTTGCCAGGAGTTTGTGAGGACTTTGGGCCCCGGCCCCCCGCCCCGCCGCCGCCATGCCCGTCTTCCACACGCGCACTATCGAGAGCATCCTGGAGCCGGTGGCCCAGCAGATCTCCCACCTGGTCATCATGCATGAGGAGGGGGAGGTGGACGGCAAGGCCATCCCGGACCTCACCGCCCCCGTGTCGGCCGTGCAGGCCGCTGTCAGCAACCTGGTGCGGGTGAGTAGCGGCGGCTCCTCCGCTCCCTTTCACGGCAGCAACTTCGGCCGCCGCGGCCAACTTTGGGGTCCCGCGGCCATGGATCCCCCATACAGGTGTGCCAGCCCTCCTCCCCGTGCCCGCGATGGCCGCCCGACAGGCACCCCGGGAGGGGACGTATTCCCCGACGGTGCCGCCTGTAGCAATGGCTGAGGCAGAGGCCGGGAAGGGGTTAAGTTGGGAGGCTTTCTGGACCTCTGCGGCTTCTGTCTGGCAGCCGTCTCCGGCTGTTCGGGCCGCGCCGAAGAGCAGTAAGTTGTCGGGAAGAGCGCGTTGCTCACCGTTTCTCTGAGGGACGAAGTCTGCCTTTTCCCCACCTGAGGAACGGCATAATGATAAAGTGCTGTGAAGTGCCAAAGCCGCTGCTGGTTGTACCGCCCTCTCCGCTCGCTGTGGGGTGCACCCTAAAACGGCTCACAGATGTCTCTGATATGCTGTGTGGTTTTTGCTGTCTTGGAAACTCCTATTTTAAGTGTATGCACTATAAAAGGCAAAATACTTGTTGTGATCCTACCCTGAAAAAAAACCCCACAAGCCTCCCAGGCATGTGGGTTTGGTTTTTATATTGGTGGAAGCTGGCAGCTCCTTATCAGCGCAGGAGTTGAGGACAGAGTCGAGGAGGGACAGACCTGTGGTTTGTAGGAAGTTTGGTTGTAACTTGCTCTGTTACATAGCCTTGAGTGTGAGTTACTGGTTTCTTGTGTAGAAGCTAAAGGTGACTGAAAATCGGCTTGAATCTCTCTACTTCTTGAAAGCAGCTATGCATAGCATGTCTCATTAACATCTGAGTATTTGCAGTATGGATGTTTCAGTTGGAGAAGTGCAAATGACTCATACATTTGAAATGTTTTAGTTGCTTTGGTACTTATATAGCAAAATGCATCAAAAGAAGAGCAAACTGTTACAAAGCAGAAATGTCTGTCTTAATATAGAAAGTACTGCAATGTTGTATACTGCTCTATTGCATTTACAATGGCGTGGGAATACTTACCTTGCACGTAAGTTCAGTTTTGAACATCAGATGTTACTTGCTGACTTCGAATCCTGTAAATTCTCAAGTTGTTCATGGCAAGTGATATCCTTGCCATTAAAACTTAGATTAAAATGAAATACCTGCATACAGTTAAAATATTGTGCTGCTATTAACTGATGTGTTAATACACTGAGATCATAAGGATTGTGGGTATAAGAAGCTGTCAAGATGACTAGTGTATGTGATGTGTTTATTAGATTTCAGCCTGTAGTACTTTCTACTGCTAGAATAATATGCCACTTTGAGGTTTTGCAGTTTATACAGTGCAACTACAGCCCTTGATCCCCATGACTCCATGCATTTTACAGGACCTACTGTCTGGAACACTTCCACTTCTTGCTGACTTTAGCTGAAACTCTTGGTTTTAGGAAGAACAACTGGTCTGCAGCAATGAAGTGATGTAATAGGTGTATTGGCTGTAAGGATATGAAGCCTGACTATATGAAATACTTTTCCTTGAAAGGAAGACTTGAGAATAATGCTTTGCTTCTTTGAGCTTATCCTGTATTGCTGGGTTGTATGACTATTTCCCCCACCCCCATTCTCAGAAGGAGCCTGATCTGATAAAGTTGCATTTATTAGAGAAGTTAAGAAAAAGAATTAGTTTCTTTCTGCAGCTTGGTAATGCCAGCTCTTCTTTCATTTTGGACTGTTTTGGAAACTGGTTTTCACTTCTTGCCTGCTAGCTAGACAAAAGAAAAGACTGTTGAATTATTTTCTGTGTTAATTCACAAAATGCAAATAGAACTGTAATCTGAGGTGGTACTTAAAAGGAAGATGCCCTGATCTAGCAGAATACAGCTATGACTACATTAGGAAAAATACTGAATTAGAGTTCTGTTTCCTATCAGGAGCTGTGTTTTCAGTGCATCATTCTGAAGTGCACAGGTGATCCATGAAACTGTAGTTTCACAGGAGCAGGATAGGTTATCTAATTGCAAGTCTTCTGGTGGATACACAGGTGACAGCAAAGATGGAACTGTCAGCATAACCAAGACAGTAATGTAACCACTAGCTCTTTATGTTGCTTACTGTCTGCTTTGGGTTCTGTTTGTAGCATGAGTATCACAAAGTTCATGGTGGTAGGTACTGATCAGCAGTGAAATTTTGCAGTAATAACTTGTCACACAGCAACACCATTCTCTGACTGCTCAGTCTATATTAAGGACTCCACAGCTTGGAAGGTGCAGTATTCCTGAAACTATTGCATCTGTAAGGAACTGCTGGTAGCAGTGTTTGAAGTGCTTAGACCCATTCTTGTGCAAGGTCTAGCAGATGTGCTCTGTAGGGAAATGGGCTAGGCTGTTGAAGTTAATAAAATCTATCTTTACAAGATAGTTTTCCCCAGGTTAAATACCATGGTATGCTTAATTTCTGTGTTAGTTACTAATATGTGACAGTCCAGTTCTACTGTGTCTTGAATTTTCTCTTGGGAGATAGCTTTTGCAGAGTAATGCTCAAATTGTTTTGAAATAACTTGACAGAATTTCTTAACTAGGGGCTCTTCTTTAGGGACTGTACTGACAGGGCAAGGGGATAACAGGTTCAAACTCAAACAGGGGAGGTTTAGATTGGATATAAAGAAGAAATTATTTCCTTTTAGGGTGTTGAGGCACTGGAATGGGTTGTCCAAGGAAGTTGTGATTGCTCCATCCCTGGCAGTGTTCAAGGCCAGGTTGGACAGAGCCTGAGGTGGCATGGTTTAGTGTGAGGTGTCCCTGCTTATGGCAGTGGGATTGGAACTAGATGATCTTAAGGTCCTTTCCAACCCTAACTATTCTATGATTCTATGAACTATGAGGTAAGGTGCATATTGCCCATGCAAAATCTTTGCACGTAGAGGTAAGTGGCAGGCACATTTTTTGCACCAAAATAACCTTTGACTGAAGCCAAGAATTTGAGGGAGAGGCTTCAGATTAACATCAAAAGATTAATAATGTACTAAGTAAGTGCCTTTTTTTAACTGAAGAACTTAATGTTTTTGTTGGCTAATGCTTGGGGTGGATATGCCTCTCTTATGGGAGGGTTGGGGTTTGGTTTGGTATTTCTTGTAGCTAAAGATGTGACACCATAAGACAACAGAACTGGTTGGAAGAGGGAGAAAATAGTCAAGCCCAGTAGCCTGTGAATAGTTTAGACCTTGCTATATAGATGATTTAGTGGGCAATGAAATGAAACTGTGAATTCTAACTGATCAAACTTCACTAGGAGGAAATGAACCATATGGTGGGTTTCAATTTTTTATTTTTTTTTTTTTTTT
>NDXB01006239.1:171757-214120 GCA_002631895.1 Agapornis roseicollis | reverse complement strand
CCTTGTGGGTTTTTTTTTTTTTTTTTGGGGTTTTTTTTTTTTTTTTTTTTTTTGTGGCATGGTGTATGTACACATACTCCTGCTTCTCCTAAGACGTTTTCAAACAGCCTCTGTATCAATTCCATTAACTTTAATTTCCTAAACCTCTCCTTCAGGCTGTTAATAACTAACTTTGTTTTTTGTTAATCGCTTTTCTTGAAGCTTTGTGCCCTGGTCATATTCTTGGTTTGGTCCCCTTGTGAGGATTTGGAACTTAATTACTGTATGTTATGGTCACTGCCAACAGCTTAGTCAATTGCTTCCTGAAACAATTCAGTGCCAAGTCAAGTATCGAGTCATAAATTCTTGTGTGCATATATAATAGCAAGACACAATTTTTCCACATTTTGTCCTCCTGTGATGTTTTTTATAAAATATTTGTGATGTTGAAATTACACATCCTTATTGTACAAGTAGGCTGTGTTGCCTTCCATTATTACCAGCTGAAATCCTCAGCTTTATTTCATCCTCTCAACCCAGGAGAAAGACTTTATGCTGGCCCTAGTTAGGTATCCAGAGCTTCCTACTTGTAATGTTCCCTCCTCAGCTTTTATGGCATATTGTGAATGAAACTGGAAAATACTGATCTCTGACAAACTTGGGTGAGTTCAGGACAACAGTTCTTAGATCTACAGTCTTCAGCAGAGCAGCTCTAAAGCTGCTTTAATTTACCTTAGGGATATATATTCATCCCTGAGATGGTGTTTATGTGGAATCAAAACAGAATTTCAGCTCCACTGTCTTTCTCATCATTGACTGAAATATGGCAAAAAGGAATATGCCAAAAATTTCCAGACTTACATGTTTTAGATGCAACTCTGGTTAAGATATGGTAATGCAATATTTGCTTATTAGTCTTCTGAAATATGGCCTATGTGAATTGAAATAAGACTTGGAATATATGAGAGCACTAACATATGTCTCATCCTTAGACTTTTCTGGAGCTTGTAATTGCTAGTTGCACAGCTAACAAGAAAGAGCTGCATAACCTAGTCCTGACCAAGGAACAAAGCTTTCCCAAAGATTATTTTACACATGATGCAGAATGCATTGAAGAAAGAAACTTTTGTAATAATTAGCTCCTTAGTAAAGGGTAAGAATATAGACAGCAGAAAAACTACAATGGATGATTGCGACAGCAGCATAGATTCAAGCAACCCCGATGATGACAGTATCACAATCTGATGTTCTGATAGGTTAATGTGCAGGTTTGAAGAAGAATTATATAAAAATTACCATCTTCTATTGTGTGTAGAGCATAAATAGGAGCCAACTGAACAAAAGGATCCCCCTATGTCACAAACTCTTGCAATATGGGCTATAGTTACAAATGAAGTTGAAGCAGGACCTACACCCCGGCTGGGCAGGTGTTCCATGTGGCCTCCTCCTGCCTCAGCTGTGGGTGATTTTATTCTGCATGAGTCCCCTGTAGGGCCTGTGTCTGTTGCCAGGGCGGTCAGGAGAGGTTTTGTTGACACACTGACTCCCAACTTTCTTCCCAACTGCCTGGCATAGCCAGTGGAAACACTATACATTGAACAGTGTTTTATAGGGATCTCAGTAACAAATTAGGGTTTGAGTAGTTTAGCAGCAAACATTCATAAAGAAAGCAGTAATTCTATGTGGGCTCCTTTTTATGGTACTAAGTCATTCCAGATTGTGCAGATTTATGTCAAATTTGTAACATTAAGATTATATAAGAGTGCAGAAGCGTTGGACTACAGTCCTCCTTCTCCTCTTGCCATTAATCAGATATGTCATAACAAAAGATGAGCTGTGATGTATTTCAGAGTATATTTTCCTATATGGGATGAGCCTGTCTCATGTTTGCTCTGGCACTTGTGTGACAGATGCACACTAGCGTGTTGCAGTAAGGAACAGAGCTAGCAGCAACTGTCTTGACATTGCAAGAGTCAGGTAAGCTTAGGTGGAAGTAAGCTCAGAGGTGAAACATGGCCATTCACATAGGTGGATGACTGAGAGGGTCTGAGGAAGAGGGGTCATTCAGAAGTCGGTCAAGAGGCATCACTTTGCTAGTCATGGGCAATTCATGCCTTGGCTCCTGGACAAAGACTCCTGGGAGTGTGAAAGGTCAAAAGGCGAGGGACATAGATTGCAACGAGAGATTCTGATTAGGTACAAGGAGGAAAAACCCTTTATGATGGAGGAGGTTAGACATAGAACAGCATACCCAGAAAAGTTGTAGGATCTCCATTGCTGAAAATGAGCAAACTTAGTCAGACAAGGCCCTGAGCAACCTGATCTTATGTTGCTTTGATCGAAGCATGGTCTCATGATGACTTTGAATTAGCAGCTAACTTTGAAGTTGGTGCTGCTGTGAATGGGGGAAGGAGGCAGTTGAATGTCAGAGGCCACTTCCAAATAAATTATCCTGTCATTGTATGTTTTTATGTGTGAGCTGGGAATAAAGTAAGATCGGCAATAGAGCTTAAAGGATCATTATTTTTGCTCTTAGTGATCTTAGGACCCTGCAGATTTCAGCAGAGCAGGCACTGCCTCAGACCAGAAAAATGTACATGTTTTTGCAACTTTGTTTTTTATTAGAGAGAAACTGGCTTTCAGAACAGCTAAATGTGCTAGGTCATATATTCCTGCCAGAATCTGTCATTCCAGGGGCTGATTCTGTGTAAAAATTCACCATCCCAGTCCTTTCCTTTTTTCGTATTGACATTAAAGAGATATGTGTAATAGAGAAAGGGATGGATTCAGCTGTAGGGCTTTCATTTGTTTGTTGATTTTTAAAGCCAGAATCTCAAGTCCTTACTTAGTTTTGAGAGTTTTGCATTGAGAAAGGCCCCTTGTTCATGTCAGTGTCAGCTTTTCCTAAGCAAGGACATGAGGACTGGGATCAGTAGTCTTTTGGTTGAGTGGGGACTGGATGAAAATTGGGAAGATTCTGAGAATACGTTCAATGCAGAATAATCCTTCTGTGGGGTTTGTTCTGATACTTGGAATAATTTCTTCATCTTTCCTATGAAGGAGAATCCCTCTAGCTCCCTTCACAGAACAAATCTACTTTATCAGCACTTTATTATTATTTGTCTTCATGAGTTTACAGCTTCCCAGATTTTAAGGAAGTCACTGCTACAATTCTTTGATTTACAGCTGGAATATTAAAAGGCTCCAAATTATTAATTTGCCTAAGAGAATTTTTTTTTTTTTTTTGAATGCTCAAAGGCATTTCTCACAGTTTTCTGATTATTTATTGTAAAAATATACTGTCTGGCATGCTGAGCCGGGTACCGATAATCAGTGACAGTGTAGCTGACTCAGTTGTATAGAACCATCATAACTACTGAGTATCAAAACATTAGCTAACAAGTTGAGCAGAGCCTCTCCTGCGCTACTGACATGTGCAGCTTGTTTGTGCTCTGGATGAAAACCACACAATGGTAAGCTGCCAACACACTGCAGCTGATTATTTAAAAAGCCCCACATGGTTATGTTCGTATCAGAGACTGGCACCCCTTGTGAGTATGCAATTTTTATGTAGCTGTCTCAAATCAACATGAAACTGAAGGTTGCCAGAAATACGGAGCACTAATCTAATAAGCCTCTCTTGCTATTGCTACTTGTAAGCTACAGATGCATGGGTACAAAGTTGTCAATGTGCATGGCCATTATATTACATTGACAGTTTCAATATCTGTAAAAGCACTTGAGTCTTTCCTCTGTGCACATCTGATTCCCATAAAATATTAACAAGAGTTACAGGCCATGTTGTTTGTGGACTGTACTCTCTAGAGTTCAAATTTTGTAATGTTTGTGGACTTTTTGCTATCTTTTTTAAAAACTGCTATCTAATGTTTTCATCTGATGTCATATTACAAACAAAACCAGGGCCAACAAAAGGCAGAACAGCTCCAGAGAACCAGACAAATACACAGGATAAACCACAACTTGAAAGCAGCACTTTGCTACACTCAGGCCTTACCACTTCCTTGCTAATGTTTCCCTTTCTGAATCACTTTCTTGTGTACTTACCCAGCCCTCATCTGAGGTATATTTTTCCTGCTCTGTAGAAGAATTAATTTAATTTGACTTCCATTTATTTAAGTGCATGTGGACAACCATTTATTTATTTCGGTGTGCATGCATGGGCTTATCAGAGAGCAAAAGATGTGGAGCCTGTTAGCATCTTGTTAGGAAATATTATGGTATTAATTATTATTTTCCATTAGGTTGCCTGTCTGATTTCAGTTTGTAAATCCCTAATGACAGAACCTTTTCTTTGAATAGCTATTCCCAATATCACCTTGCTTCAGAACATGGGAGTGTAATAAATTTGCTGCTGGATCAGGTCAGCGGGCCATCCAGTATGCTATCTTTAGCAGTGTTAAGGATGCTGTACAGGGAGAGGACATGAGCCTGACAACTTTTGTGTACACCCTAGTCATCTACCATCTAGGTAGCGCTAGAGGCAGCATCTCTGCTGTTCTCTCATGTCTGTTTTTGGACTTGTCCATAACTTGTCTAATGTATTTATGAAGCTGCTGATACTATTTGGGAACACAGCAAGTTTACAATTTGCTGTGTAAAAAATAGATCACTACTCCACTGTAATTATTGCCACCTCCAAGGAAGTAGCAAAGTGTCATCTTAAACACAGACCAGAAGTCTGGTCTACCTTGGGCTTTAGCAACTCAGTACAAAATGATGATACTTGTACCAGGGAGCCTAGTATGTATTTTAAGCATCCTTGAGCAGAACCTCAAAGTTACAGAAACTATTGGACAAGAAAGTGCTGACTGCCTATTTCAGTACCTTTTTTCAGTACTTTTTTTATGTTGATACATTTAGTAATGTTGGTTACTAAACCTGTAACCAGTTTAGGGGTATCTACAGTAGCCTTAAGTACATCCCTTTTCTGTCTTTGTGTGATGCTGGGGTTTTTTTAGTAGACCATCCTGACCTCTGTTAAGCTGGTAGAAGGGAAGGAAGCCTGGAGGGGATTCAGAGCCCTAAATATACTCTTAAAATGCATAGCTAATACTTAACTTACTCTCCCCATATCTGCTGGAAATGTGGGAGGAGGTGCTGGCCAGTAGGTATGTTCCTAGGAAAGCAGTTCCAGCCACAGGTCTTTTTGCGCTGTGCCCCCCATCCCCAACCCCCTCAGTATATTTTGCAGCATGTGTGCCTTTCAGGCTACTTATGCTGCTGCACAGACTAATTCTAGACGTCTTCATGTTTTATAGTATTACAGGTTTTGGTATCATTCTTCTAGCTGCTGTATGGCCTTGTCATTGGAAAGTCTGTCCTCAAGAGCCTGCTGCCTAGGACAGGACAGCAGTCTGTTCCTGGATGAACTGTAGTAATTGCTGGTATGGTCAGAAGCTCTTGCTCATTTTCCTCTTGCTGGGGCTCAGCATTTTTCTTTAGAAGCTTCACAAAAAAAAAAAAAACCCAGTGTTGTCAGAATGCTGACAAACGTCAGATTAGACTTCACCTGCAGAGGAGTGTAACATGCTGAAAGCCACGGCAGCTTTAGCCAAGACCCGCCTGTTGACACAGTCAAAGTCATGGTCTCTTTACATTTGGCGATCGCCCTCAGCGCTATTGTTCCAGCTACCAAAGGACAAGCTTGCTTTAACATGTCCAACCAACCGCGTCCCAGTGCCATGCCGCGCTGTTCTCGCTGCACCAAGGGCATTGCCATCCCCAACTGCGAGTCGCCCTAGCGTTTCTCTTTCGTGTTTGCTTCTTAACGGCAGGGTTTAATTGAGAACTGTGGGGCTCCCTGGGCCCCCTCTAGTGGATAGCTGATGGAAACGCCAGGCTAGTCTTTGGGCAGATGCAGAGCTCCGGCTCGGTCTCCTCGGGTGGCGGTAGTTCTGTCTGCTAACGTGAGCCTGAACGACTGAAGCCTCATTGTTTGATCCTGCGATTTTGTTCCTTTAAAAGCCAAAGGCAAATCAAATGTGTAGCAAAGCTCTTTATAGCTGATAACGTACACGGCACCAAGTGAATCCATGGGCAATAGATAGCTTAGTTCTAACAGAGCATTTGTATGTCTGGAAGTTTTGTAGCTGTGGGCAAGCACATTTGTATTAGTGCTCTCATGTGCAAAGGGATTATGATATTTTTTAAGAAAAATGTTTCATGTTTTTAGCACAGCAGATGCCTTTGATCAGCAGGAATGGAATGGAATTATTTGTGTGATAATTTGGAATTGAATTTGATTTACAGTATGTTAATTTAAAATT
Source organism: Agapornis roseicollis (assembly GCA_002631895.1). Taxonomy (NCBI): domain Eukaryota; kingdom Metazoa; phylum Chordata; class Aves; order Psittaciformes; family Psittacidae; genus Agapornis; species Agapornis roseicollis. The sequence continues at coordinate 207,854 of NDXB01006239.1, read as the reverse complement.
TTGTATTGACTTTTGGAATGACAGTCATCAAGAGGGTGCCCAAAATTCTCATCAGAGATTAAATTAGGGAGAGTGATTGCTTGAGGAACTGATCTTCTGAAATGCTGAGATGCCTGACTAAACTCTTGTTGTCTGAGGGTCAATAAGCATTTCACAGAGTGTAGAAATGAAACACAAAATCGGAAGGCACACTATCTGTTTTAAAAACTAATTTTACTGAAGGTGGAAAAAATGTTAGATAACAGTATGACATTTTAACTTCTTAGACACATGACTGCACAACACATTGATCACGATTTTACAACAAGAATTAAATCTAAGAGTTTGTATTTTTTAGCTGTTCTATCTGAAATGTGCGAAAGTTGTTGGCAGATAAACTTCAAAGCAGCTGTGCTCAGGATGTTGAAGCTTTGCAGTGTTATCAGACCTAGCCACAGAGATTGCATTTTAGCATTAGCGCTGGAAAAACTCTTATTTGAAATGCATATTACCTCTCAGTACAGTAGATAGTACCCTCCCTCCCTCCCTCCTTCCTTTCCTCTTTCCCTTCCACCTGCCTTTGTTTCTTCCTCTCTTCTTCTTTTCAGTGTCTCTTTCCAATTGTTCTGTCTTCCAGCACTTTTCTCAAATCATTCCCAAATCATGCTGTGACATCTCACCAGAAGAGACTTTGTGTTTACTGTCCTGTGTCTGCTGCCTGACTTGCATTCATGCATTACCTCCTATAGACCCTGCTACCATGTGGGAGAAGGCTGTTGAGGGCTCATATTTTACTCTTTGGCATCACTCTCACTTCTGTCCCTAAGGTGGTCCTCCAGCCATTTTTCTCTGCCTGACTTTCTGTATGTTTAACCTTTCCTGAAATCACTTCTCCTACTCTTACTACTGACATTTGGGTGACTCATCTTGGGAGGTGATAATGTGAGACAAGTGACATTAAAACAGTACACAGTCAAATGTGTGTTTAGACAGCCTATGTCCATAATCATACTCCTGCCTTGGAAGAGTGCTGGCTGGCTGAGAGGTAAAATTGGTGGGTTTCATCAGCTGACATTATTTCAGTACTCAAAGTGAGGAACTTGGTAAATCACCATTAACATCATTAGCATAGTTACACTTTTGTTGTAGACTTTTGGTAACTGGCTATGCATCACTTTTTTCTGCAGCTGACCCTTTTTTACCCTTGGGATTCCTGATGTTTATAATAGGAATCCACTTATATATACATGCACAGCCATAGGCATACACATATGTATACTCAAGCATGCACACATATGCTGAGTCTTTGTTAATTGCTGTTAACTGCTGGTGGGTTTTTTATTACAAAACATATTTCTCTATCAATCTGTTTGCACTGCTTTGTTTTAGCTTCATCTAATGCACTGGAACTCCACACTTTACAGCAGCATTGATGAAGCAGTAGGGAAGAAGCACGGCATAGCTATTATTGCTTTGTTTGTGCAGGTAAGTTTCCTGTGTTGCACTATCATTTTTCTGAAGAGAATGAGTTCCTTTCCATTTTCTTTCATTTTTATTGATTTCATAAAATAAAACAATGTATGACTGCTGTTATTCTATTTGAAATATGCTTCTCTGTCTTCTGTGTATGTGTGTTGAAATTACATTGTGATTAGACAAGTAATCCTTGTTTAAATGGGATGTTGGGAGTATGTTAGTTAAAGAAGGGATGATACGTAATCAGCCATCTCTCTGTGACTCTGGCTGTAAGCAGATATCCAGTCTCCATTCCTCTGGGGACAGAATGATGGTCGTCAAGAGGCACAAATGCTTCATTATATCTGTGATGTGTTGTTCGCCATTCCTGGCCAGGCCTGCTGTTTGGGGATTGAGGAACTATACAGAGGAGGTGAGGAAAGAGGAAGAAAAAGCCTCACCCGTCGGCACAGCTGAAAACTGATAGTAAGCTTATGCTTTTCTGAACGCAGGTCCAAGTGTGTTTCTTTACACAGAATGCATGTGAGGTGGGATGACATCACTTCTTCAGAGATGCCAAGGCTGATAATGTAGCAAGACTTGCCACAGACCCCAACAAAAAGCCTGCGACAAAGGAGGCTTAGAGCTTCCTGGGGAGAAGGTGTAATGCAATCTGGGAAGTTGCCCCCATTATCTATTTGCTATTGAAGGTGTTTCAAGGGATGTACGCTATAAAGAAGATTTTCAGTTTTAGTCCTCAGATACTATCCTCCTCATGAGAAATGGCAAACTGTTTTATTTGAATGGGTTTGGAGGAAGAGGTTTAGAGTTCATGCTTAGAGCAAACGGATTTTCTTTCACAGTCATATTATTAATTTGTTGTATTGAATAATGAGTTTATGAGTGCCTTTGAGCTTTACCTCTGTTTGAATTTAAAGGTACATTGGTTACAGCTCCAACACTCAGAACTGCTAAAAATGGAAGTTAGAAAGTCTTCAGTTTTGTATCTGGAGGGCTGTGTAATAATTGCTTATGTAAGTCACTTTCTAATTCCAGCAGAGGTAACCTTCGAGTTAGTTAGAAAGTTACATATAAGTTCTTAAATAAATCTGAAACTTCAATGATACATTTTCCATTTCTGGTCTCTCACCTTCATCAGAGTTTGTAAGTATTCCAAAGGGCTTTTTCATTAGCCAAGAAAGGCATCATATAATTACATCTGACCAAGAAATAACAGCATTTATGCTGCTTATTAAAGGAGTAGGGAGAGGAAATTTGGTGAACATTTCTTCTGTTTCAAAGGCATAGAAATGTTTTAGTTTTGCATCACAGCTCTCAAAGACATCATTTTAAGTTCCGTGAAAATATTTTCACTGATTTGTCATTTAAGTGTAATCCTTGGTGATTCTTAGTTTAGAAACAGTGTCTTTGAAGTGATTTCTGTATCTTTTATGCACGTTGAAGATTTAAAACTGAAATTCTATTCTGAAACAAAAGAAAATCTTCTTAAATTCGAAGAAATAACAAAGTACCTTTTGTTTGGCATTCAGTTGTTTTCTTCCAGTGACTACTGTGCCGTTCTATTCCAAAAGAAACAAAAAGCAAACAAAATTTTCAGGGTCTAGCTTTCTTACTGTCACTCTTGCCTGCTTCATTCCTCACCCCAAATGTGTATGTGTTGGCAAAGAAATCAAGTGGAAGGCTGTCTTCTGTCTTCCTATTTTGGCAATGTTGTTCTGAACGTAAAAACCAGTATCCTAGAGTGGGCAATTTAGAATCATTTGAAATCACTGTGCAGAGTGAACAACATACATGGAAAATGAGAATCTCTTACTTCAACAATGGGTTTCTTTTGAAGACCCCATCTTCTGTGCATTTGGTAAAAGCAGTGCTGTAGGCTGCCGGGATCACTGGCAGGATCCCAGAGATGACATGGTGGAGATGATCTGCCATTCTGCTCTCTGCAGGCAGGAGAAAAACTCCCCCAAGCTTCACCTTGGGCCAGATTTGCAACACTGGGGGGACAAATTCGAAAAGTGTCTGTCATGTTCACTCTGTTCCTTTCTGTGTACTTCTCTGACAAAAACTGGTATGGACAAACTGCATCCTTGGCATTTATCTGCTGTAATGCTGCTTGATTTTTACTCCACATGCAGTATATGCTGCAAAACAGGGTTAGTCACAACTTGCCAGTCTTAACTGTGATGCTGTCTCTTGTTCTGTGAGTTTCTGTTTCTGCTTTAAAGTTATTTACCTCATTTCCTTCTGACTGGTGGCTTTACAGTGTTTTAATTGTTTGGAGTCACCATGTATCAGTGTACTTGGTTAACACAATGCTATGTAGTTTGACTAAAACCAACTACAGAACTTACTGTTCTGGCTGACCTCTGTCTTGCCTTAGAGTTTCTGAAACAGCAAAATACTGAAACTCATCTCTGCTTGCTGCATTTCAGATAGGAAAAGAGCATGCAGGCCTAAAGGCTGTGACTGAAATTCTCCAGGACATCCAGTACAAGGTAAGGCATTGTCTGAAGAAATGCTTCCTTCACTGATCAGGTAGAGAGAAAGTAAGTGTGTGTGAAGCTAAGAGATGGGTTTCAAATGTGTTTGTATTAAAGCCATGTGTGAAAAACATAATTTGGTGGCCTGCATCAGAACCTCAACATTTTACAGTATTCAGATAATATACAGTCTTTGTAGTTGCTTCCTTTTCTGGTGGCCATAAAATTTGATCTCCTATACCAGTAACTGATTGCAAATAGTACCTTTTCAGTGATTTTCATGGAGTCAGTGTGAATGTAAACACTGCAACACGCTTAGCGAACACCAGCAGCAGTATCTCCAAACCTATCTGGTTTTAATTTGTAGAGGAAAAGAATAGATGAACTGAGCACCCGTATTAACTTGCAGTGGGAAACTGGCAAACACAGTGCTGTCAGGTGGAGTATGTGTGGGGCTCCTGAAGGACAGATAATAAACCTAGCAGGACTGAGGAGATATGAGTGCTTTCCAGAATGTTGATGCTATCTTAAATGACCTTGGGCAAGTTACTTCCATCTCTCTGCTTCATGTCTCTGTCTGTGACATAGAAATAATCATTCTTACCTTTGATTTTAAAGGACTTTGAGATGTATTAATGAGATGTTCTGTATTGGTGTGGAGACATTAGCCATTCACCTCAGTGGATGCTGAAGTGTAGAAAAATTAGAAGCTGTTATTAGAATGGAATTGGAAATCTGTCAGTCAAATAATATGTGGTAAACTTTAGTCATGATGCTTAAGATTACAAACTCATTGTTTGTGAAGATTTAAGGGAAAACAGTTAGTGTTTAGAACTCCATACTTTCATTACTGAAATGTCAGCCAAGTAGAGGAAGGTCATGAAAGGCCTTGTGATTATGAGTGTTTTATAATAACAATTTTCAGAGGGTCAGCATCAAATGTACTTTTGGCATACATAAAATTTTCTTGCATTAAATATGTGGAACCAGCTTTATCTTAGTAAGTGTCATCCACATCAGTCAAGGCAAAACTCACTTTGGCCTGTGGATTTTAAACTCAGTTTTTATGGAACCCTTGAGTTTCATGTAGAGAATTTCAAGTCTGGGACATGGAAGGAGCTCAGGTACTAAAGGCGGAAAGTTAACAAATTGTTGGGATAACCTTAGAAGAAAAGGATAAAATAGAATAAAAAATGTGTTTGTGTAGCTACAAGGACAAATGCAATGATGATTAAATGGGGCTAGTAATGAGGTTACTTTGCACAGGAATTCAAGTCTTAATGTTATAAGAGCACACAGTGTGTTTTACCTCTCTGTTCATCATCATTTTAATAGGGACTAGATATGAGATTTATTTGTATTCACTTTTTCAGGGAAAGTCCAAAACAATACCCTGTTTTAATCCCAACTCTTTATTGCCAGGTAGGTGTCTTTGCTTACTTTTGTGTATGTGGATTAGTAGCTAGTTGCAGAGGCTGGGACAACCTTGAGCTAAAGCACAGTCTAACTGCAAGCCTGGGAGTGTGTCCCATAAGGTTGTAATACATTTGCACCTAGTGGTGCTAACAGGCATAGGGATGAAGTCCCTTTGGAATTTATGATATATCTGCACCTGTGAGTGGGATGTGATACTGTAGTCTGTGCACTACTGGCAATACCAAGGCTAATTTTCTTGATGATTTCTCATCCCATCTAAAGGGGGAGCTGTGTGTATTGTTTTCTCTAGTTTGGCACAGAATAGGAAGTGTAAGGTTACCCACTAACCAAGGTAGCCTTTTGGCAGCATCAAAAGGCAGTGCATAATGCAGTGACAGTTGTGTAGCATACAAGGAGTAGTGACAATGGGAGGCAAATTCAAATTCATATAGCTAGAAGTAAAAGAGTAATAGTAAGAAACAACCACTACCTCTACTACTTGTCTACTACTACACTACCTTGTCTTGAAAAAAATGTGACTTTAAAAAAAACCCAACAAGATGAATGTTTCTGCAAGGAATCTTTGTGAGCTAAATTCTGCACCGTAGTAGCAGGATCTTTAATTTTCAAAGTACTCCATGTCTACATGAAACTGTATCAATTATATATATCAAAATAATGCTATTTAGGTTGCAAAGTCAATTGCTCAGCAATTAGGAATTGCAGGAATTAAGGCTGCCTGTGCCCCTTTGTGCATATACATTATAGAACATCTTTTAATTGCATGACCATAAGTTATTTTTTACAGGACCCCTGCCTCACAGTTCCTGTTTGATGCTGATTGAGTCACATAAACCAAAATTTTCATAAGTCATCTCTAACTATGTGTTCCTCATTTTCTAGGTGCCCGACTTGAGATCATGGGGTCTGATTTGCAGAAGTGCTGAGTGCTTACGCCTCCAACTGAAGTCAATGGGAGCAGTGCTCTGACTGTATTAAGTGCTATAGAAAGTTAATTACTCTTGAGAAATCAGGTTCTGAGCATCTCATACTGAACACCTCAAATGAATAGATGCATTTGACATTAACTTCTCTGTACTCCGTTCCCCATCTTTAAAGTGTGTGGGTAATCTGTCTTTCCTCACACCGTGGGGTGTTGGAACGATCAATGAAGTCACGTTTTGGAAGCACTCAGACACTGAAGAAATGAGTGCATTAGAAATGTGAAAAATGACAAAATGTGATCCTTCTAACAAGCAGGGTTTGAATAGCATGGAAAAAAGAAGACTAAGGACCGCATATTGTGCTGAGAAATCCAAATGTTATTAGAGGGGTATTAAAGCAAAATAATCCATCTTTGCAAGTAAATGATGAAAGGTTTTCTTGAAAAGGCATACATGATCATGTAACAAGATGGTGTCACAGTGCATGCACAGGATGGTCTGACTTAATTCTTGCAGTTCTTAACTCTGAGTGTTTGATAATGCAACTTGCTTTCAATGGATTTGCTATGTAATTCCCAAACTGAGAAAGAAAATTGCTCCAACAAACCAAAATCCATTCACTGACAATCGCAGGCTTCCTTAGCAAGATTTAGTTCTACTAATACTCCTCTGAGCTAGTAGTGAAATGGCAGTAACAGGTTAGGACATCCAAGCAAGTTTCTTTGTTATCAGTCTCACATTCTGTACTTGTCAAGCCAGTGACAATCTTCCCCCTGGCTCTCCATGGCATGATTACCCACTCTTTGTTTCCAGTTCCTCTCTAGGTCTGTTTCTTGCCCCTTCTTTTATAGTCAGGCAGTTTCCTCTCCTTACATCTTAAGCTGTGTTAGGGAGTGATTTGCGAGTATGGCCTACAGCAGCAAAGGAAAGCACTGTGTAGCCTTGCGAAGTGCAGTGTGACCAAAATCTTTGAGGAGTTAAGGTTAAAATAATTAACATCAAACTGTTGTATGTTGTGTTGTCTTTAGAGTTAAAAATCTGCTTGGACAAACCATTGCACATTCTCTTGAGAGACAACAGTGCTTTATAAACCTATTAATAAGCTTATAAACTTATTAAAATAAATTTATTCTTAAAGAAACCTTGATTTTTTTCCCCTATAAAATTCAACTCACTTTTCCAAAGCTAGGAGGCTCCAGTGCATCTTGAAAAATTCATGAGAATTGTGAACTGAAAAGTTTGGCTTGAGCTGTTTTCACTGAATTTTTATAACAAATGAAATAAAATCATCCTTGAGACACGTCCTAAATGTGGAGGTCAGTGAAAATTCGATCACCACAGCCCCTCTGCCTTCAAAATGAGATGTGTCTTGTAGCTTTGTCACTAAGAGGAGTTCTTTTCCACCACATTATTTATTTGCTGTGTTAGCTTAATGAATCGTGCACTTTATTTTTCACATCTCTGAAGTGACATTTTCCTCTTCAAAATGCTCATCTGCAGCAGGAAGTTAGTGCAATATAATGACCAGAAGACGTGAGCTAAGTAGTGGACAGTGCTTGGCAGGTTATAAATTCACACTGTAGCTTACTATGTACTAATTTGATCATAAGAGCAAGCTTGTGGCTGTCATAAGGTGTCAGAATCGAAAAACAGAGTGATGTTCCTTAATGTCATTAAAATTCCACATTTCTTTTAATTTCAGATCCTCTTCTGCGTGACTACTGGGTGTATGAGGGCTCTCTAACCATTCCACCCTGCAGTGAAGGTGTCACCTGGATATTATTCCGCTATCCTTTGACTGTGTCCCAAGTGCAGGTAACAGCTGTGCTTAAAGTGACCTTGGAATATGGTTATGAGCTAAAGGTTATAGCGTGCAAATATATATATCAGGACATTATATCTGTTCTCCTTGAAGATCCCATTAGATCAGTACATGGCTTTTCAAATAAAGGTTAAGCCTTTTGAGTCACTGAAAGCAATGCAAAGGTCAGAGATGAAAAACCTTATCATTTATCATCTGCATTTAAAATAATTCTTTATTTAAGTGAAAGAAAAGGAAAGAAATCAATGGGCAAGAGAAATTCAATTCTTTGTAATTGTAAGCTTTCAAATATCACTGCTTTTTGATGTTAGAAGAACAAGAAGTCACAGGGAGACACTATGTTCTGGAGAATGAAAAATGTTAACATAGTACAGGCTAGCTATATTGCACTGAACTATATTTAAGTTGTCTTGCTTTTCTCATTCTGTTTTTTAATATATGTCAAACGGAAACTGCTTATTTAAGTTTGATTTTACATGTATGCATGTTAAAGTTGGGGTTTTTTTATAAATTCTATCTAGCAGTCATGTAAGGCTTTCTGTAGAAAACATTTAAAAACTGTCTGCAAATAATCCCTCTAAAAACAATGAAAACTCCTGATGACTATTCTCCCACATTCTGTGAATCCCCGTTGGAGAAATGTGGGTTTAATTTAAGTGAAACTATTGAGAATCCCTGAAGGTGAACGTCTGAATTTTTGTTGCCTGCTCTGAAGCATGTGCAAACAGAAGGGAAAAAGTATTAAAGGTGATAAATTCAGATTTACATTATTTCATCTTTAATACTCTAATTTTTTTTTCTAGTAATCCCAGCACAATATTTTCACCATTTGGCAGTGTTTATTTTCAGTGAAATCTGAATCCTAGTTCTAATCATATGATAAAAGCAATAGCTCCCAGTAAGCTTATTTGTGTGGTAGCTGCAACTTAAATGTATCCCATCATGAATCTGGTTGTTTGCTTGTGAAAGGGTAAGTCTTACGGCTGCTTACTACTGAGTAAAGAGGAAACAGAACTCTGTTGGCATTATTAGATTCAGAATAACTTTAAAAGACGCTGCACTTTGTAACTTGGCAGCTAATTGTCCAGGTATTATATGGGTAACTAAGAGTATTTAATCAGAATTATAAAGATCATAGCTATTACACTGAGACATTGTATGATATTTGATTTCATGCTGCTTGCAGATTTCGTAGTTTCTATTCCCTTTTAATCTAGTCGATGCACAGAGGGCACAGTTCAAGCCATCCACATATGGTGGGAGATGGAAAGCCAGGTTGAACAGAGCCTTGGGTGACACGATCTGGGATGAGGTGTACCTGCCCATGGCAGGGAGGTTGGAACTAGATGGTCTTAAGGTCTTTTCCAATCCAAAGCATTCTATGATTCTATAATTCTGTGATTCTGTGGTGAGAGGGTGAATAAAAGAGGAATTGAGCAGAGAAATGCCAGTTTAGTTAACATTATGTATTCATTTATCACAAGGAAACAAGGTGTTGGAGCATAGTGTGAAGGGGCTGAGTCTCCAGAAAATAGTATTATGCCTGGTGAAAAGATTGTGACTCATAACCATGGTGTTCTTTAGGTGAGGGGTAGGTGTTTTGTGTTTTACTGCCTTAAGTTGTTATAAACCAAATCCAGCAAAAGCATTGCAGTGCCAAAGAGTGCATAAGTCATGGGGGGCTTTTTCCCTGTCACAGGCAGGTATGTATGTAGGTGAGACATGGCACTGGAGCAGAGTGAGATACTTATGCCAATGTGATCCACAGTGCTTTGAACTTGTTGTAGATCATCATCACTTAGGAAAAAAAATCCTCACTGATAATTATGAATGCAGCAGCATTAAAATTGAGGTTGTGCAGAGACGACTTAGTAAGCACATGAAAGACTTTTGCCAAGATGGGGTAAATATTTTGCTTGTATCAGATACTACCTTCAGATGTCAATTGAAAATAAATATGTGAACAAATAAGTGAGAGGTGGTGATTCTGGGATTTGGAAAAGGGACTGAGAGTTCTCCATGATGCCCAAAATATGATTTTTGGGTGCCAGGATAGTTTGCTATAGCCTAGACATCCAGGATTTTAACTTGTAATTAGGATTTTGGCTGCAGTTAAGTATTGGGCCTCCTTTGTGCATGTGGGCAAGAGTGCCTATGAGAGATTCAGTTTAAGGAGAGATCAGAATATAAGGGCTTTTGTCTATGGAAAATGAGAGATGTAGTATGGCGTATAACATTGTGAATCATCCATGGCAGGCTGGTAAAGGCATCTAATTTTATTAATCCTGCTTGTAGTGTTAAAGCATAGATTTCAGCACAAATTCATTTCTAATGGATTTAAATATACTATTTTACATGTGTCATTAACTTGTAGAACTTTCTTCTGTGAGATATTAATGAACGCAGCTTATGAAACTTCAAGCCATTTATATAAATACTAGTAGCATCTGTGGTTACAGCTGATAAGAGACAAATTTGAGGCTTTCTACTTTCATTTTTCAGGCCATAAAATAATCAACTTCTGAGTGTCAATAACAAGAAACAGTAAAGAGCACACAGTCTGATATGCAATAGGTTTTATTGCCTTCTTCTGATGAAGCTTGTTAATATATTGGAGACAAGATACTCATTCATATTCTCTTTTTCTGTAATTAACACAGTAATATTGGTTAGCTGAGTAAACTGTAGGTCATAAGGGAAAAAAAAGAATAAAATTGCAATTCTAGTTCATGGTCACATCTGTATATTTTCACATTTGCTTATTTTGAAACACTGAAGAAGTAACTATTTTAGTGTAGGCATAATAGTCTGCCCATTGCACAGTAGAAAAGCTTTTTCTGTTTCTTCTGAAGACATTTATAGATAGTAAAGTTCAGCTGATGAGCTGATTCACTACTGATCCAAGTCAATGTTAAGTGAAAGGAGATTCATCTCTACATGCACCTCACTTCAGCAGCTGGCATCTGAGTGTGTTCGTTATATGAATAGCAGAAGAGCAATCCAGGACTACAGTTAGGATGTGCTTTGCTGGAGTCCAGTGCTGTCTGCTCATTGGAAGTCACTGGCTTCACTTCCATCAGAGAGCTGTTTCCTTCACGGGTCTTTCTGTGAGGTCTGAATAAAGTGTGTAGGCAACTCTTCTCCCTTGGAGAATAAGGGCTTTGCAAACCTGGTTCTGGGAGTTTTATTACTGATCTCAGTGGAAAGGAGCTTGTCTGGGAAGCTGCACCCTGCTCTTTTCGCATATTCTTGTTCACCTTTTGTGGTTTTTTTATCATCCTCACATGTCTTATGTTGAACTATACAGCCCAGAAAGGACTGTGTTGACTGCTTTTATGAGACACCTCACCCATGCCTGTACATTGCTGAAATGCAATGGGAGAAAATAGAAAACTCATTCCTATTAGGCCAGTAAAGAGCAGAAAATAATTGAAAAAGACTTGCTCATGCTCCTCTCCACTATATTTTTTTTAAAAAACTGGACATTTGTGAATAATGTGCTTTGTGGTTCACTGAAGCCCAGAGCAAGTACATTGTCCAAGCCACTCAGAATAGGGATTTTAAACAATGATGCAGCATGGAGCTGTCATTCTGCTATACTCATTGTCAGAGCTAACTGGCTTTGTATTGAATGGCAAGGTCTCTAGTCCTTTTGTGTACCTCATTCAAAACCAAGACCTCCTGAAGCACAGAAATAGTAACTAGCATATGGTGCTGGAGTGGGAATTGTGTAAAATTTTTGCAGTCTGTGAAATAAAGTGCTCTGACAGGTTCATGGCATTCAGGCAAAAGGAAAATGCTTCTATTCCTCATATAGAAGAAATGTCTGTGGAAAACATGCAAAGTCTTTGTTTTGTGTGCTCTATTCTACAGCAAATATTTAAGGAAGCAAAAAAAAAGCAGTCTTCAAGATCTGAATAAAGGGAAGTGGTAAAAACATCCTTGCAGAATTTTTCAAAATATAAACTGCTAGTGACTGTTCACATTGTGGCTTTACTTCTTCACTGGTTGGAATTTGTTCCTGAATTTGAGTCTGAACAAGCCTAAGTCATCCTCAGTGTCTTCTGGGAATGAGAAAAGTTTTTATAAATGGCTATTCCTGTTGAAAGTATGTGATTATCCAAGGATGCTTCATCATGTGTCTTTAAAGTATCTATTTCCTTGGCAGTCCTACAGGGTGTACTTCACAGCAGTGACTAGTGAGGGGTTGGGAGGGGAAAGTAAGCGGCTCCATATGACATTGAGCAGGATGTGCGCGGCACACGTATTGCCTTCTCATGTGGAAATTTAACAGGGGAAGTTGTGTCAGCACAGCTGGTGTCCTTTTCTGAGAGAACTACTTCTCAAGAGTGAAGTAGACAACCACTGTGTTTAGAAAGTCTCTGTCTGAACCATGATATGAAGGACTAAACAAGGAGGCTGATGATCTCAGAGGCAGTTCCCCTTCGGAGAAGGGCTACAATTCTTTACTTCCCTGAAGACTAAAGAGCAGGCATGGGGATCGGGTCAGTCCTTCTTTCCTGACTGAAGAAACTGGAAGCTGCTTTCTGAGGAGTACCTCCGGGAGAAAGATTTTACTGTGGGGACGGGGGCAGAGCATTTGTAGTTACAGTGGGAGACAGCTCATAAATACCAGCTTTGCAGAGAGTCTGCTCTTCCTTCTCCTTCATCTGTGTTTGAAGTCTCGTTCTCAATAGATCAAACAAAAGCCACATTCTTGTAAAACGTTCCTTCCTAAAATGCAAGTATTTCAGATTTTCGAGAGTTAATTCAGACGATGAAAGAGGCTACCTTTACAAAATCCTTTCAGTGATTTACCAGTGCCTGACTCCTGAAGACTTTTTCAGTTCCAAGCCTGTAGCGGGTTTGTTTTCAGTTTGCTTTAAACAGACAAACAGAAATCATCCCAAACAGGATTCTGTTCTCAAAGAACATTCAAAGAGCTTTACAGTTCATTTTGCTTTTCATCTTTTGAGTCTAAGTTGTTGTCTTGTATCTCAGCTGTGGGAAGCTGAGTGTTGATTTTCAAGCACACTGCTTTCTGAGGAAAATAAAGCAGAGCAGAGCTAGCCTCTAAATCAAGTAAATAAGTATGTATCAATTCTGCTGTAGAGTGGAAAACAGCAATGAAGGCAGTTGTCTTCCAGGTTGCAGCAAGAAAGAATTCTCTGCAGGTAGTTAAAGAATAAAAATGTTATTAACTGCTATTTAGTACCTCATTTCCTTTAATCCTGGAATCACACTTGCATCCTCTCTGTAATCCTTCATTGGGTGTTTTTAATGGAGAAATTAACTCTCTATAATATCTTAAATGATAAAATTATTAAATACTTCAGGCTTCATTTTGCTTTCTGTGTAGCTTGTTTCAAGTCACAGCTGAGCTGGATAGTGAGGCATCACAGGGTCAGTACAGGTTCAAAGGCTCAGGCTAGGGGAGTCATCCTTCAAATAGGTTTGCTGTATCCAGCTAACATAGCTTTTCAATACACCAAAGCAAAACCAACCATAATTTCTTAGTAGTTGTAACTGCTTATTTAAAATATAATTCTCTTAAATAAAACAGCAATGTTGAACAACAAGTTGTAATATTGCTTAGATATGCATTCATTTTCTTAGTTTTTTATCACACAGAGCTTGATGATGATATCAGGGATGGAAATGAGAGCTGCTCATGTTCTTCCCTACACATTTAGAAAAATCTGAAGCAGAAACATATTTGTTTTGGACCAATAGAAATGTTTTATATTGATTTTTAGTTTGTATTTGATTTCTAATTACACTTAGCACCTACATCTACAGAACCACCAGAAGGGGTATTTCATTTTGATGGGAAAACCCATATTTTTCCATATAAAATTTCAGCAGACTTCCTCTAAAGCTGAGAGTCTGTTCAGAATTCTGGTTTAGAAAATAATTTTTATTTAAATGAAGCAACTGTTTCAGGCAATAAATAAATCACTGGAAGAAATTCAGAACCTTTTTTAGTCAGCCAAGTTATTAATAAAATGCACTTCTTTGAAGTAGACCAGAATGGTTTCTTCTCTCATGTCAGAACTGTGAGGTTGATTCATAGAGTGTAATACACAATAGCTAGGAAGGTTATAGATCCCAAAAGAAGCTGTGAAAAAGCAAAAGCTAAGTTTATGCACATGGCCAAACTACGTGCATGAAAGTTCTTACTTTCCTCTATTAAATGCTTTGACAGTGCTGACAACTATTTTAAAATGTTATTAATGATGTATGTTGACCTCAGTATGTGGTACCTGAACACTCAAAGTATCAAAGCTGCAGAAGTGGCTGATTTTGATCACTGGTTATTAATGAAGAATGTATTTTAGCTTTTTCATGCCTGTTTTTCTGTCTTTCAGATAGAGGAATTTCGTAGACTGAGGACACATGTTAAAGGTGCTGAGCTTTTAGAGGGTTGTGATGGAATCCTAGGAGATAACTTCAGACCAACTCAGCCACTTAGTGATAGAATCATCAGGGCTGCATTTCAGTAGCAGAAGAGGAAGAATAACAAAATTTAATCTTATTCAGGTAAGTAAAGGCTTAGCAGAAAAATCAAAACATTGAAGTAATTTGCATAGGGGATCTTTAGCTAAAGGTGAAAACACACTGAGTTCATTTCTGCCGATGTTACGATATATTGTCACAATCATAAATTTTGACACTACTGTTTTGTTCTGTCCTGTGATATAATAGTTTTGTTCTTGGAATAATTTGATTACTGTTAGGTTCTTTAGTGGCTGGAATCTAATATACAATTTCATGAATTGAAATATTTGTAGTGTCTTCAGTAGGCAGTGGCTCATTCACACATCACAGTTACTTCCTGTAGCTTTAAATTTCTCCTACTGCAGTGAGCAACAGCACAGTATATTTAGGTTATGTGGCGGATTTGTGCTGTTACTGAGGTTTGGTAGTTGATTTCTTACCTTTTATTTTTTTTTAGAAGACCAGTCATTGGTGAATATTTCTAGTGTTGCCTGTTAAAAAGGGTAGTAATTCTGGAAGGAGGCCTTTATTTCTAAAAGGAGGCTTTTTTTTGGGTCCCTTCTCCCGGCTTTGCAATGCTATTCTTTTCCAACAAGACTGAATCTCGGGCAAAACCAGTGCAGATGCAAGAGGAAACTAATTAACTTCTTCCATGACTAATATTTCAGATTTCATATTTCATTTATGGAAGTAGTTGCTGCTTCTTGTCATCAGTGATGTTTTCAGCTTTCATTGGCTCACAGAGCAAGAATTTAAGGATTACACTGAATTCAAGGCATAAGAGTTAAACATCATCCACACTTCAGTGTGGTTTTAATAAACCTCCCATGTCATGTTCCCCTAGCCTCTATCAGTTGCAAGATACATTCCCTCAGTGCCTAAACCTCGTCATACTTAGTTAACCAATGTTTTACTATAATGAAAAACCTTGTAATGAGATTTTTAGAGAGTTAAAGCCCAGGGAAGTGGTTGAGTCCCCATCCCTGAAGGTATTTAAAACATGTGTAGAATCTGTTTACTTGCTTTCTTTAAATTAAAGTTCTACTACTTTTTTAACATGGTATAACTTTTCATCTACTATCCTACCATAAACTTTATTTAGATAATAAAGACACTTAATAAAGTAAAGGGTACTCTCCTTTACCCTATTTTATTAATACGTTTTCATATAAAAGTAGCAGTTTATCTATCTGCACATTTCTTCAAAGCTATGTGCTCACAAGAGAATTCATTAATTCAGAATTTCACCTGGAAGCATGCTGCTGAAAGGTTTTTTATAAAAACTTTTGGATAAGGACATCTATTTGTACATTATTTTTTTGCCGTATCTGAGTCAATGATGGAACTCCTTAGTTCATGTGAGACTCTGTTATGGAGTTAATCCTTTTCAGAGCATGCTCTGGGCCAAGCACCCATATTGATATGAAATTAACAAATGATCGGGCAGCTGATAACCCCTAAAAGAGACTGGTAATTTAGTGCTTCCAAAAATGGATCCATTAAAACCAAGTGGGAAGATTATCTTTATTCCTGCATGTGACAGGAAATATGAAATAGGCTGGGACAGTGGCCAACAATTTCATGGTCTTTCCATGTTGCATAAGCATTCAATATAGTGTATCCTTCTAAACATTTTTGAAGTGAGGGTTGTTTGTATTTTATAACCCTATTTAATATCCACACCTCTGAAGTTAAGCAAAGAAAGCAAAACATTGGTACTTTTATTAGTACTGTTTTCTCATTCTGCTATTTAATTTTGGGCACATCCCTAAGCCCAATTCTCAATTACATGGTTCTCTGCAGTCGCCAAATGTCATCACTTTAATCTTGAAATGGATGTTTCAAATTCATCCCGGCTTCTGCATAAAAATTACTTGGGAAAATCATAGCAATATTAAAGTACAATTTTTCTCAGAGAGTGAATAATGCCCTCAGGCCAGTGCAGGTAATTCAAGTCTGAAACAGTGAAATTACTTGACACGCTAAGTTTGAATTTTCAGCATGAAAGAGTTTCCTTTACAATGCTGGAATTGAAATGTAAAAATTTCCCTTTTGCTTTCATGTTTGAAATTTTATTACATTTGCCAATACTTATAAAGATTTGTTTAAAATAATAGGATTTATCTTGGCCATGCTTCACATAATCTGCAGTTTTAATTCCCAAATGATGGAATTTTTAATGTAAAGTAATAGTCCTTACTGTAGGGCTATGCTAATTATGGACTCTCAAGCACTGAGAAAGAACTGTGGCTTCTGGCATTGTGTAGCCCACAGAAGAAATGGCATTTGGCTCTCTATCCCTGATTGAATTACTTATCAGAAATTCATTTGGCCAGGTCTTCTTTTTAGTTTTGGGTGCATCAGTCCAAATAGCACTGAACTAATCAAAGGTTCACAATATATTCTTGCTATTGAGTTTGTCTTTGGGGAGCTGGAAGAATGAAGCGTAAAAGAAATTTTGTGGCTTTGATCACCTTTTTTCTATTCAGAGAGAAAGGAAAGAAAACAATTCTACTTACTTTGTAGTGATTTCCTCACACAGTTCTGTCCAGAAGGAAGGTGTTGAGGAACTGTAGCTTCCCACAGAGATCTCAGACATCCTCAGAAGACATCTTCCCTCATGCATAGGAATGGGTAATGGTCCTTAAGCTGGGACTGCTGACATTGGCTGAATATTGCGATGAAGACTCAGTAGCAAATGGGGAAGGAACAGTTTACAGTTTACAGTGTGATCCAAGAAGAAGCATCTTTCTTTCAAAGAGATTACCTTTTATTTTGAAGCTCTGGTATGTCTTGAATCTATACAAACACACTGGTGGACTTCTTTTCTGACATGATGCTCCTCTGTCTGCCAAGGCTGCTGGAACTCCTGTCAGTAAAGGTTTCAATATTTTCTGTTATTCCAAATCAGTGTGGTACAGCCACTTGAAGAACCTCGAGGAACATTAGTTTTCCATGACCTTGTCACTCTGTCAAGAAAAGATGGATACAAATGTGTCCATAAGTGTTATATACACAGGAGTAGAAGGAGGTTGCTTGAAAGGTCTAATTAGTTTTGACTGAATCAGAATGCAGGCTTTATGCATGCCATGCTCACAAATCTTCAGAGCATGTGCTCTTCAGCCTTGATTTAAACCTTGACAGAACTGAACCCTTTGTGGCTTCTGATGAAATGGCTTATGTTGATCTTTGATACAATTTGTGTTAGTTTGTCAACATGAAGGCAGAGTTGACACAAACACAATATATCATGGTGTCTTATCTCAGGTAAATTGCTACTTACTCTCCCCCACCCCCTTCGATATGGAAAAGCCCAGATCTAAAAACACCCCTCTCTAGTTCTAGAATAAAGTTTGGCCAGGCTGTACAGGAAGCCTTCAGGAGCATAAACCAGGCAGAACATTGTAGCTTCACTGCTCTCTTTAACCCAGTGGGCTTTAAAATAAGTTTGTGGCTGTCAAATTGGCCTCTTTTGGCTCTGTGTTTCTGCCAAAAACGGATCTCCCTCCTATAGCTTGGGGTTATTGTGCCTTCGGACTCTGTTGTGTGGGTGTTTTTGGAATACATCCCTTATATGACAGATTTGCATCCTTTCTCTCCTGCAGTTGCATGGAAGGTGAAAAAATTGAGTTCAGTTTTAGTGGTGAAGAACAACAGAATCACAGAATACCTGCAGTGGGAAGAACTGTAGTTGGCCTTTGGAGATCTGCTAGTCTAATCCTCTGCTCGAAGCAGTTGCCAGGCCATGTCCAGCTGGGCTTTGAATATTGTAAGGATGAAGACTTAACAACCTCTTGACCACCCTTGCAGGGAAAAAGGTTTTTCTTAATTTTAAATGAAATTAGCTGTATTTCTGTTTGTACCTACTGCCTCTTCTCCTTTCACTGGATACCACTGAGACTCTGGTGCCATCTTCTATACTTGTTTACATGCATTGATAAGATCCCTCTTGAAACACCTTTTCTTGAGGCTAGCCTCTCAGCCTGTTCTTCTATGACAGGTGCTCCAGTCCCTTGATCATGTTTGTGGCCCGTTGATTGTATCACTCCAGTATGTCCATGTTTCTTGTGAACTGGGGAACCCAGAACTGGGCCCAGTACTCTGGATGTTTCATCAGTGCTGAGCAGAAGTGAAGGATCATCTCTCTTCACCTGCTGACAGGTCTTCCTGGGGCATCGCAGGAGGCTGTTGGCCTTCTTTTTTGTGTGGGTGCATTACTGACTCATGTTTACCTGGACTCCTAGATCCTTTTCTTAAAGACAAGAGAGAAAGGATAACATTGTGACTTACTCAGTGCTGCCAGTAGCTTTTTTGGTACTTCATACTTGACTCAGAGCCATAAGGTTATTTCTTGATAGCCTCAAGGGATCTTGGAATCATATTTGTCATTCTTACCGTTTTGCAGCAAAGCTTAACAATGGGGACAACAGATGCTACCACTCTTGGAAATCAAGTGAGAAAAAACTTGAATATTCCCTTTTGTTAAAGGCTATTTTTTTTTTTTTTTGGCAGTTTGAGTCCTGACTCAAACTTGTTTTTAAACATGTGAACAAAGGCTATTCCAACAGGCTATTTTATTTTGCAGCTTGCCACCATACCTAACAGATAGGTTCTTTTTCAGTAGCACATTCTTCACTGAAGCCAGCATCGTTTGTGGTTTCCAATGGATTTATTACCCTCTCTTTAATCCTTGTTGCTTTACATGTAGCTGATTTCATAGGCATGCCTTTCTCTTCTGTTACATCACTGAGACAGCTTTATCTGTGAATGAGCAAGTTGTCTGATTTCAAACACTTGAATATCAACTTGAATTGATAATGATACCAAATTCATTTTGGCATGCCTGTGTGTCTTCATCCCTGTATAAATCAGGTTTTATAAGCATGATTCAGTGCATAGGGTAGTTAAATGTCATTGCTCCCCTTTATTAAGAGGAAATAAAATAAGTGCCTCAGACAGAAGTCATTGAAATCAATGAGATTCTTTAAATAGAAGGCAGTAAGAGCTAGTCCTAAAAAATAGCTTGCTAAAATAATATTGAAGGAATATTTTCTTTTGAAAGTGATAAAATAAGATTTCCACTGAGCATAATTACTAAAGAATTTGATCTCCAATATGTTGTCTCAAAAGTGCACATCCCAGACACAATTTATTTTGTATCCGTAAATAAAGAATTGTCCTTCAAGTGTGATGATGGCTTATACCTACTGCATTTACATATACACATTACTCCAGTTCTGCTGAACAATTTTTTTTTGTGATTGATTCAGAAACTCCTTTTATATTCACAAATGCATGTACACATTCATACATACATACACATACACGTATTTGGTAGACCTCAGTTTGTAAGTAGCTGCAAATTCATCCTTATAAATTAATATTCCTTTAAATTATGATAGCAGAAATGAGTTTGGATTAAAAGCCATTGTTAATATAATTACTGTTTTCCTAGTTGTGCTTTCAAGATTAGAGAAAAGAAAATAAACGACATCATTAAAATACCAAGGTTGTGCTAGGCCTGAGGAACAGGAAGGAATAATTTAGGGTGGGAGGAACACAGACGTCATGCCTGATACTTCAGAGACTTCTCTGCGTGATATTAAGAGGTCTAAGCAGACAAGCAGAAATTGGTGCAGCATTAGTTTCAGAGTAAGGAGAGAGGGTAATGTGGTGACTGTGTCTGCTGCAGTCAGTGAGTGGAGAGTGCAAATTTCTTGCGTTTGAAGCTTCTGAGCTGCTCTTGTGGCAGCAAAACTATGCTGCCCTTTCCATAGGACATTGAAGAGGGCACCAGTCCTGCCAGTGGGAATGAACTAGTACTGAACAGGTGCATTCCCCTTTGTGGCACTTTACATTGTATAGTAGCTAGATTCTAGAATATGAAGGGACATTCAGATACAGCATGAGCTATGGAGCTGTGCCTTGCCTTTGAAAAATGGAGATGAGTGGCACAATGCTGTGGTCTGTAATTTTTTACCTAAGCAAATCTCGGTAAGCTTCACATTTGAATGGAATTTTACATTACCAATCAATATGTGTCTTAGTCTAGTTTACTAGTAGCCTTTCTATTTCCTGAAGTTCACAAACACGTTGCTCTGCAGAAGTTGCAACACTTAGGGATTTTATTCTTTTCTGTTGTGTAGATCCAGAGCTGGAGGGAGCTTTCAGCAGCTATGCATTGTTAGGCTACTGTGACCATTCTTCTCTTTTTCCTGGTTTTAAAAAAAACCCCAAAACACCACAGATATTATCAACACTAGTTCTTTAGAAATACAAACACCAATTTCCTAGATTTGATGAAATATGAGTATTTATGTTGCTTTTCAGCAAGGGATTTTTCATCGGTCATTGTTTATCTCCATGAGTTTAGGGTTTATGCTTAAAAGGTGGTTGGTTCAGTTGTTGAGTTTCAGTCTTTGAAAGAAACTGAACTTCGTGTTATCAATAAAACTGACTATTGTTCTCCTGTTTTTAAGATCTTCTGTATAGTGTCTAGTACTGCTGTTACTTCAGAGTACTTGAGAATGTTCTTACATGTGAGTGTGTAACTATAGTACAGAGGGCTGTGGGCCACACACAATAATTGGAGAGCTACTTGAAACATACCAAAGCTTTTGGACCATTTAGGAGACCAGGAGCTTCAGAAATGGCTGAAAGATGGTGCCTTTTCAGGTTGCTTCTCACTACTTTGTTGTAATAGCAGGGAATGGAGTGTGCTCTGAGATTGTGAACCCTGTCTTCTTAGCCTAACTTGTTTTTCCACTGTTGAGGATTCAAATTAGTGAGTAACACTAATGCTTGTTTGTGTGACATACCTCTGTCACAGGAGCCATAATTTACTGATTTGGTAGGCACAGGCAGCCCAAAAGCCACAGACTGTTCACTGCTGTGGTAGGAGTTTATGCTGTGTCCAGGCCAGAGCATTAGTATAGGGAGTGATCAAGCCCTAAATGAGGAAGAAAACCATTTTGAGTTGTAGCTGTTTCCAGAATTGGTACCATATTGCAATTGCCCCTGTTTGATCCTCTTGTGAGTTCTTATTAGAAATACACAAATATTGGTGAAGGAATAGGAAACAGTTGAAATCCCTTAGCGTGCTGAAGAAGAAGCAAAGAAGAAACAAAATACCGTGCTTCTTTTTCAAAGCTAAAAATATCACAAGTAGCCTAGGAATTAGACCCCTGCTTATGCTTTTAAGTGAGATACTTCATTCTGACAAGGGCTTCCAAATTTTGTGACCTGTGACTCTCTGTCAGCATCATGCATTCTTTGCTATCTGCAATGCACTGTTATCATCAGCATTTTTATGTAAAGTGTTTTGAGAGTAAAATTTCCAGCTGCTTACCATAAACCATGTATAGTTTGTACACTGCCGCTTGGGAAGTGATAATGTAGCCAGGAGTGCCTGTCATAAAAACATCCTCACAGTATATTT
Organism: Agapornis roseicollis; assembly: GCA_002631895.1. Lineage (NCBI taxonomy): Eukaryota > Metazoa > Chordata > Aves > Psittaciformes > Psittacidae > Agapornis > Agapornis roseicollis. The sequence continues at coordinate 185,801 of NDXB01006239.1, read as the reverse complement.
ATTGGCAATTTCAACATGAAAGTTAGGGTCTGAACACACTCTGAAGCTCTGCCATGTTATTTTCAGTTATGAGGAAAATGCTGCAAATTAGTGGTAAGGCAAAATGGTAGAAAGCTTAAATCATCTTTGAAAAAAATGCACCTGTTTGTTAAGATATAGAGACTCCAGATTAGTACATGTGAAATATAGTAATGTAACAGTTCTCAAATGTCAAGAATATTAGAAGGACATGCAGATGCATGTGTCTAACCACAGACAGAGGGGAAAGCCTGCACTATGCATTCTTCCTTCAGCAATGTACATTTAGGGCAGTGAAAATGCACTCTGTTTTACCTACGTGAAATAACACAGGGAGTTTAAAGCAGAGCATTATTACTCCATTGAAACTGAAGATCCAGGTAGTCACAGGTCCTTACTCTTATAGGAATTTGTAATTCTAATTATTTTATGTGGATGAGAACAGTGCAATGAAGGGATGCAAACAGGCGCTTGCTAAGCAGATAGCAATGTTTGGAAATAAATAGCAAACAAAACCAGCCAAGTTATTTTGGTTATTGAAAATGGTTTTGCAACTGATAATTGTCACTCAAGGAAATACCAGCAGTGACTGTTAGCAACGTTTTAAGGCTAACACCAGAGCAATGCTGCACAGCAAAACTTACTGTAACTTTTAAAAGATTTTTAGACATCCCCAGAGGTCAAGAGAAACAAAAGTACACTTTAGTTAGCTATATGTTGTTAAATGCAATAGAACTAGATGCAGACTCAATAGGTTGTGACCTGTTCATGGAAGGAATGCAGAGTGTTTCTCTTTTCTGTGACACTCTGTATCACCTGACCCTATTTTCAGGTGCTCTTTTTAGGAAGGAATAAGATAATAGTAATGTGTAGCCAGTGTTAAATTGGTTTTGCCACCCATGTCTGATTTTCTTTAACACGTTAAGCTTTTTTTTTTTAAGCTTAGTGTTAAGGAGGAGAAGGCAAAAAACTTATAAGGAAAAGAAATAGGAATATTGTGTGAGACAATAATGGTAAGGATTATCGTATTCAAAAGAGAAAGCAGATTGACAACTTTTAACTAGTAGAGGAAAATTTTTGATCTTATATTATGATCTTGACCTAAGGCTGCTACATGGGGCATCTTATTTTCTCCCTATCAGATGGAAAGGTATATGATTTTGGCCATCCTATTTCATTTCTCTGTAGTCTGTTTATTTATACTTTCTCAACAGTTCTGGAAGACTTTGAAAAATAATCCTTTTCACTGAAGCTTTCGTATATCTTCTCTTTTAAATGTGTTCTGTCTATTACTAGGGAAACATTGGAATCTTTGGTTCTCTAAAATATACCAGCTTGGCCCTATCTTTGCTCCTGCTGCTGCTCGTTTCTGAGAATTTCTGAGAGTCTTGCATTTATCCTGGCCTTATACAAAAAAAAAAATAAATCTATTCTTGGTGAGGAATATAAGTACATAAAATTATTATATGGAAGAATTAGAAATAAGTATTCTTGGAAACAGTGATATTTTTACATTCTGAGGATGAGTTCTGAATTTTGATTGTCCTTGTTATTATTTATTTATTTAAAAACCATGAGTAGTGTAATAATAGCTCTCAGATTTCCCAGGTACATGCACTTTATGGCACTGATCCTGGAAGCTTTTCTTTGAGTGGTTTCCTGATTAGAAGCAACGGGACTCCATTTAATACATTTAGGACTCAACCCAAACAAAAGAAATTTCAGAGGCAGAACTATGATCTGTAAACAAGCAAGGCATCTAGGCAGTTTTCTGATTATAATACATATGCCCATTTTTACAATTGTAACTCAAATACTATATTTCCAAAAACTTTTCAGAAGAGTAAGGGAAGCAGGTATCTTCATATCTACATAAACCTTTAGCCTGAATAGTGTGTTACTTGACCACATATGTTATGGAACAGTGCTATTAATTTAGCATGATAGGAAAATTACTCTTAAACAAGAACAAAACATAGACACAAGTAGCAACACTATCAATATATGCAATCAGTCTTTTGTCAGATGGTAGGTTAAGTATTTCTGTAGCAAACAACTGAAATCTTCAGCTGGCTTGTAATTAGGCCCCTTTCCAAAAGTAATCCATTAATACAATAGCTGCCCAAATCCCGGTTCAACTTAATTTCACTGACTTTGAGTTTTGGACTAAAAGCATTAAGCTTGAACTAGTGAAAAATGTACAAAATGTGCATTCAATTAAGGAGTAATTAGATACTCAATCACCCTTACATCACACTAGGGATTATGAAAGAACGAAGAGAGATACTACTCACCGCAGTGTATAAACCAGTTTTCTTAATTAGTTTAGTACTAATTGAGATTGAGAAAGTGTCACTGTGTCACAGCATTAGTTTGCCTATGCAGAACCTTAAAAGCACAGGTTTGGGCTTCTTTTAAGCTTCCTCACTCAGATTTTGCAGTCTGATTTCCCGATCCAGTATCTTCTGCCCATGCAAGATGAAACTTTCTGTTCATTTCAGGGAGGGAATGGGTCCCTGAACCCTTGTATCAGTAGCCCACTGAAAAACATGTCAAGAGTTTTTCCAGAGATGGAGCATAACTTATGATTATGACATATTTTTTTATGGTGCGCCTGTATAAAAAAAGCTGTGAAGAACTGGGAATCTGAGCAGCTGGTTTCCTAAGGTTATGCTGAAGCACATGAATATCTGTTTGCATGAAACCAAGTACTGATTTATCTTTGCTGCAAATGAATATGAATATTACTGCTATTAGGAGGGACAAATTGAGTGACTGCTTTCTATCTCCTGAGCCCAACTGACTTAGATGAAAACTGCATACTCAGCACTTCACTTGGTAGGGTCCCTAAAATAGTAACTGGTAAAAACCTATCTGTGACTAATATATTTTCCTTTGTAGTTTACTGCCATGCTCTCCACATGGGAATCAATTACCTGATTGATTCAGAAAGCCAATTGTAAAGCTTTGTTTCAAGTTAATAATTTTACCACTGCATTTAACTTTTCATTTTTATTGCCATTTCCTAAATTGCTAGTAAATCTTCCAGCACTGACTTTACCCTAAAAGAGAAGAATCAGGACCATTATGTCACTGATGTATATACCCTGAAATTGCCCCCACCTGCTGTCATGAAATCCCAGCTTTTAGTTTTCCCTGTCTCCCTGGCTGGACATAAACAGTCTTTCAGACCCACTGTGGAGGAATTTCAGTAACATAATTGTTCCATTCTCTTTTCAGAGAGGGGGAAGACAATGCTCCCACAGTGCCCTCAGATGAGAAATGGAAACTTTGAGGCTGCTGCTTCAGTTGAACCACAAAGCCTGTATTGTTTCTCTTCATCTAATTCAGCCTTGATAGACAGCTGTGACAGTTGGTCTGTCCACACAGTCCAGTGAAATTCTGGGAATGGGGCTGTACATTAAAAGAAGAAAACACATTAAATCTTCCAATTCACACTGTTAGCTATTTTTAAATGGTAATTATCATTGCTTATATAGTTTCTTTACCACAGCGTTCAGCAGCAGTCTGTGATCCAAATAATACTAATTTTAAGCTTGGTATGAATGTTAGTATGTAGACATACTCATTATTGTTTTAAATGTTAGATTTAATTTTTTTCCATATCATCTCTTGTGCTGTTAGTAGCCAGCTTTTCTGTAGAGGGGAGATGCATTCTATAAAACTAATAAAAGCATTGTTTGTTCACAGAGAGCATTATACAAATTCAGAATTAATTTCTAGGCAGAAAGGAGCATTCCTCTGCCAAACATATGCACTTAACATGGCTTATCTATATAAATCTGAATGACATCTGTGTTACTAGGAACCTTACTGAAATAATGGCTGATTTTGAAATAAGGACATTTAACCAATATAACAATAAACAGAATCATCTGGATTGTTTTCTACTTGGTGATTCATGGAACTTTGCAAAGAAATGTTCAATTCAGGCAGAAAATGATCAGCCTTTGTTCTCTTGTGAATTATGTCAGTTCCATTTGTTCTGTACATTGCTGAGGATGGTGGTCAGGGGACCTGCTCTGCATGTCCAGAGCTCACTGCACAGCATGGGGATTGTCATGCTGGGTCACACATGACACGCTCTGACACAGCAGATAAGGGAACTGTAGTCAAAGCCAGCTACTCAAGCTCATAGCTTCTGATTCCTGCAAAACACCAAGAACTGAATGATCTGGAGGAGAGTCAGTAATAATGTGGTGGGCAGTGGCTTTGATCACCATAGCTATCCGCGAGGTCTACTTTACTAGCATGAGGAGGGCAGGTTTATGTAGGGACCTGTGCAAGTAGAAGAACATCAGAGGCACAGATGGCAAGCTGCAGGCTGGGGCACAATGGAGATGCAAACCAAGGGTTCACAAAGGAGAGATTACTCTCTTGGAGCAGATTAGGGAGTCATTAATCACAAAGTCATCACCATGCCATGGTAAATGCAGTGTCAGAAGGCATGCTTAATCTGTCTCATCAAGGGCTATGGAGAGAGCTGCTGTGGAATAACGAGTTACGAATTCTCTGAGCTGTATTAGGGACAGCAGAAACAATAGGACAGACTCGCCCACCACACATAAGCTGGGTGAGGGGGAGTGGATACTACTCAGTATTCATGTGTTCATAACTGTGTGTACTGCAGAAACATGTGCTTGCTTTGGAGAGGCACACAGCTGCCCCTGACAGCATGCATTGCAAGAAATGCATAGAAAATGGGCAGCATGCAGTCCACCATGAAGTCATCTGTGTTCACTGGGGTTAGCAGAATAGCAGTTGGCAGATTGCTTCTTGGGCCTACAGAAACTTTTTATGTCTTACGGTTATCTTTAGGAAAGTCTCTCTCTACCTTCTGCCCTAACTTAATGAAGTATGGCCTCATTATATAGTCAAGAGGTTCAAGATTTCAGTGCTGGCCAAAACCACACTTTGCATCTTCAATGTCCCCACCACTTCTATGATGTCCATGTAGCAGCTTTGCTGGCTTCTGCCCCTTTTCCTTCAGCAATGACTCCCCAGGCAGCTGCAGCCAGAGCCCAACCCCAACATGCTGGTCACCAGAGCCTGGCCTCCCACTGGTCCACATCCTGCCATAGGGGATAAAGTCGGCTGCAGTGGCCTGCAGTGGCCTGCAATGGCCTGGCTGGACTGTCCATAGTTTTTGAGAGGTGCCTGATTATTCATCCTAGTTGTCAGGTTTGGTACTAAAATCTTGAAAAAACCAACCCCCACACAATTCTCTGTGAGATGGAAGTCAATCAGTTTCTGCTAGTTGAAGACCTATTGCTATCTCTTTGCAACCAGCAATGAAAGAGCCCTCCAAAAAGCAGAGTGAGCCATGTTCCAAACCTGGCAATTCCCTGGTTATATGCACAGCTCATTGGAAAGATCTTTTCCTTTTGCACACTATATACTATTAACTACTGAGTATTTACTGAGAGGAACATTAATATGGCAAATATTGACATTATGATGAAATCTGAACTAGATTTATTCTCTAAATAAGCATATTCCTTATCTTGGAACTGGCTGATATTATTTGGGCTGTGATACAGATACATTGCAAAGCGAGTGATGTAATGTCTCCACCAAAAAGTCCATGATTTCCCTTTCCTGTGCTCCCTTCCTGTGTTTGCTGTCCTTTCCTGCATTGCCTTCTACAGTGAACTTCTGGTCATATAAATATTACTACTGAGGACCTGAGGTTAGTAAATTTGTCTCAACACTTGTCAGACTTTATTTTTCTATGCTTGGCTTTGAAAGAGGGAAAAAAAACCAGCAGTAAAAATGCTTATAACTGTATTTTGTCTTTAGAACTAGATCTAATTATAACAACAGATTCATTCACAGAACACAGCCATTCGAATTACAGATTGGTCAAACCACATTTGTGGTATGTTGTGAAAAGTTAAATTAGTCTTTCTGGGTTTGGTAGAAATCTGCAGGGAGGAGTTTCCAGGAAGGGCTCTCTATATTACTTCAGTTATACTGCACCCATGAGAGGTTTTATTGAGTGTGGCAAGGCTCTGCTACTCCCCAATTAGAGTTCCACATGCCTGCCGTTGTATTAGCATTCTTAAGAAATCATAAACACTGATAAAGGTATTCTGAGGGTAGTGTAATAATTTCCTTTTCAAGCCTACAGCCACTAAAATTCTGAATCAGATTGCTATGTTCTGTAAAGATATACAAAGAAATACTTCTTTGTATATATGAAGATATATATATATAGGTATATGAAGAAATACTGCTATGGGAGTATTTTTAAAGGTTAAGTATTTATGTGTGTAATGTTCCACATAATTGTACAGATTTATTACAAATGTGAATTACAAGCTTCTGAAAGGTGTTGGGTGGTTACACACTTGTTGATCAAGAAATCAGTGTCAGTAATACTTCAAAGCAGCTATGTGCTTCATGAGGCAAAAGCTGAACCTGCAGCCTTCTGGTAAACTGTAGGAAGAAATCCAGCTCCTGGGAGAAGGCAGGTGAGTCGAGGCAGGATGCCTGCTGTTGAACTTCCTCCTGCAGGTAATGTATTCTTTGTGTTCCTCTAGTTTTCTAGAGCTCCCCAGAAACCTTAAGATGCTTTAAGCTCTTAGGTTGACTTCAGACTACGGTGTGATGTGCTTTGCACTCTGGGTTGTGATGATGAGCTCCTTCTTGTTCAGATCAGAGAAGCCTCTTAGAAAGCACCATGGTTCCCTATGGCTGCCTTCTCTCCTGGCTCTCACATTTGTGTGAAAATCAAGGCATAGGTGGAGCAATAATGAATACTAGGCCTGTACCCCAAATACACCTAGGAAGTGACCAGGTATAAATCAGTGTGTGTTAAAGGCTAGGCTTGATCGCAGACGTTAGAGTGGCAAGCATGTTATGGTAGCTGGGTATAGAAACAGGTGTGAACTAGGACACTGAGTCTGGGAGGAAATAAGAGTGGTCACTGGCTACTGTCTGTCTCTTAAAGATTGGTTCATTGGTATTCTTGAATTCCAGAGGGTAATCGAAGCCTACTGTTGCTGAAGAATTAAAAGTGCCTAACAACAGCACAACATAAGGGGAAAAAAATATTTTTACTAAGAAATTTCAGTTGAATTTTGCTGAGACTGCAGAAGCAATGAGGAGGGGGAGATCCATCCATGCACAGGCAGCTTCACAAGGAGTCATGCACATCAGCATTCTTCAGAACCTGACAGGGGGCAACTGCCGTGAGCTCAGACTTGCATTCATTGTTTGGGTGGTGGGCACAGCATCAGTGCAGTAATAGCCTTGTGTAAATCAGTCCTCTCATGATTGTCACATCAGCTCCAATGAGAATGAGGAGAAGCTTCCTTCCTTGTAGAAGTGGGGGATCCTCATGGTGAATGGTGGCTGCAGAAGTAAAGAGCAGAACCCTCTCTTAGGGTTGAGGATTGTGGAAATAGGACAAATTTTGTCCTGTCTTTTCCTCCTTGGCCGAGTTTCATGGTGGCATCATCAACCATGGAGTTAGCTTTGAGATGTGTTTTTCCTTTAAACATCAGTGCTGCACAGCTGGAGAATACATCTGAGGCTGGATCATGCAGGATGTGTTTGGAAGTGTTTATGTGCACATTTAATTATGAAACCCTAACTGTCATTGTAAGCATACATCTGTGTGTGCATTCCTGTCTTTAGAATACTATATATAGAAAAGCTATTTTTAAACCAAGGACTATTTAAAATGAATTTTAGAACTTCTAATTATAGTTAATAAATTTCAGTATGAAGTCTGACTAACATCATCCACCAGTACTGTACGTATACTGTTGGTATTTGTATGATGGGATATTTTTCCATTTGCTTAGTGAACATGTGTTAAAGTCCTTTTCCCTTCTCTTCCTCCCATTATCCATTATTCAGTTCCAGATCTTTTATACCGAACAAAGGACCTGGATACTGTTTGAGACTTGCTCTGAAGACATTATAATTTTTCTCATGGGACTTCCTCTGTTACAGTATCCTTTTGAATGCCTCAAGTGTATTAATAAATTTATCTTTACACTCACTTTGTAAATGCCTTCTCCCCTGTATCATGTGAGGATTCCTCTGTCATCACAGACTGGCTACCTTTTTGATGGCAGGTATAAGACAAAGACTCAGCATTCAGCCACTTAGAGACTCTTCCTGTTGACCTGGTTCATGCATGGTCTTTGTCCAGGAGAACTTGTTATGACCTTATTTGGAAAATTAGAAATCCAGCACTGACTCAGTTTGGAATCATAGGATCAGAGAACAGTTTGGGTTGGAAGGGACCTTCAAAGGTTATCTACTCGAATCCCCCTGCAGTAAGGAGGGACATCTTCAACTAGAACCATATCCAGCCTTCCTTGAAGGTAGTTGTCAGGTTACCTCATCAGCCTTTTCCCTGATGAATTTGCAATAGATGACTTCTATTGCAAGGTTAGTTTTTTGGTGCTGATCACTTTTTGAGGCCCTTCTGTCCAGTATCTTAAAGTCCTTCTCCCCAGTGTTCTTAGCATGCTGTGCACAGAGGGTCTAACAGCTCTTTATTTCTGCTTGGCCTTCTCCAGAGCCTAACCCCATCTTGATCCAGAAGCTCTTATCCCAGAATATCAGGCAAACAATGAAGATGGAGTATAGTAAGGGGAAATAGTAGATAAATTTGAAAATAACTTGCTCTGTAAAGTATACAGTGAGCTATTTAAGCCTTGAATAACAAAGAAAAAAGAAAGCATAAAGATAGCATGAAGCAAAAACAGCATAAAGAAGCTTCCTTAAGTGTCCTATTCTCTAGCAGGGATGTGGTTATAAATATTCCTTCTGTATTTCCATCTCAACTTGCTTGTGTTGGAAGTGGTTCATTCTGGCTTGTGAAAATCCAGCTGACTGACTCAAGCTGGTTCCCAAATCAACCATTAGAAACTATGTCTAGCAAGACTTATTCCCTGAGACTGCTGCCCTCCTGCCCCTCTCCCACCAATGCCAGGAAATTAGAGGGAATTGGTTGGTTGTCCTTGGGTACCAATCCTTATGCCAGATCCTGACTATTCACCACATTCCTTGTTTTTGGGTAACTTTCCCTACTCATCCACTGGAAGAAAATAAAGAAATAACACAAACTCCATTCTTTTAAAAAGTAAAGCACTTGAGAAGGCTGGAGCTTCAAGTGCACAGGCAACTCTTGTGTTTATTCTTTAAGGTAATGTTTGTGCCTCTGGTGGAGACAAAACCAGCTTGATCTTACATAGCTGTAAACTCTTTGCCTCCCTTAAGCTTTAATATAAATATGCACTATAAACAGTGTTTTCTGAAGAGCCTCCCATGTAAACATCTAACAGTGGTGAGCATGAAAGAGATGAAAGCTATGATAAGTCAGTGAAACACATACAATGGCATATGACGCACCTTGTCAGCAGTATTTTAAATAGCAGGTATAAAGCAGTACTAGACAATGTGTGCTTAACCTCACGTTGTGAAGATACCACATTTTTTTCTCCTGATGCACTATAGTTCAGTTGAAGTGAATTTCATTATTTTGAATTATAGTTAGAAAAAGGCCTGGTCTCTTTATTTGGGTAAACATATGCGTGGCTGAACAAAAAGAAAAAGGATGCAAACCAAAGGTAGTGGAAAGATTTATTCATGGCTTAGAAACGTGTAGTAATTCACATAGATAAGGAGATGTTTACTCAAGAGACAAATAAAAAACAAACACAAAAAACCCTGAGAGCTGTGTGCTCTTGGCAGGGAAGCCAGTAATGACTACCAAGTGCATGAGTCTCAGTGTGAAATTATAGGCTGTGATTTAGCAGATGTGCTTCAGCATTTTAAACCTTCCTGATTCTTTGGCATTGTATGTTTTGACCACCCCAGTTCCACACAATTTAAAATGAAATCCTAGAAATGCATGAGGCCAGAGCATCTCCAAATACCCGTGAAGAGGGCTGAATGAATGAAAAAAGGACTTGCAGAGAGGCAAACAGTCTGTTTCCAACAGAACCTGAGGTACCCGACCTTCAGGTGATAACGTGACTCTGTAAAATTTGTGCAGGTGTCCTGTAACAATATTTAATTGCACTATATTATCTAACCACTAGATGTCTGCATGCCATAGAGCTTCAGGCAGGGTTTGCTCCCCAGCATAAAAGGCAAACAAAGAAAATCTGTATGTGCAGATGTCTCTCTCTGAATCAGAATTTGGCATCTATGTTTTCGGAGCTATGGCCTAGTTCATGGAGGAGACTGTGGGAAGAGGAGCTTTGCAAGAAAAATTGCATATATGAAAATTAAGGCTGGTCTTCATGAAGCCTGGAAGGAAAACTGCAGATTAAGCCATTTTTTGAGATCACACCTACTCGAATAAACACTGTAGATTAAATCCATATTGCCACTACCTAAGCCACCGTGAATTCCAATTAAACAGGTCATGTGGCGCCACGAAGTAACCTGTTTCAGCAGTAACCTGCGACAAAGACAGTGGCAAGTCAGGCTGTGGTAGCGATGTCCCCAGGAGTAAGGGTGGCTAAAACGTCAGCCCTGTGGCCTCAGCAGGTCCTTGGCACACCCAGGGCACCGCTCTCCCAGTGTTGCTGCCGTTGTATCAGAGATCTCGACAGTGTTGGTGCCAGTGGCAGCAGAGCCACCAGTGGCTTTGAAGAGCACCAAGAGTCCTGGTGCTGGTTTGTCTCCAACTCTTGAGGGAGTCCCACTGGTTTTTGCTGTTTCTTATTTGCAAAATGGAGCTCCTCTGTTTGTTTGTTTTTAATGCAGTCAGTGCTGTTAGGAAATGCAAACCTGAGAACTGTGAGCACAGGGAGCCCAGGTGTAGTCCCCAAGAGCTTCCTTCATAATAACTTGTTACGTTAAAGCAACACACACAACTTTCCTGAGCAATAGGATAGCCCAGCCTAAGTGTGTGTTGCATGGACAGATGTTTGCATACCTGTTTGGCCTAAACAGTTTTCCCACAGGATTTCCCCAAGGCACAATGATTGGGACACCTTCCTATGTGCTCACTGTGCTGAAATTGCAAGAATGGGATCAGGGAAAAACCTATGCTTTCAGGGCCTTTGCCACTGTCTGGAAAGCAAGTATTGCTTTAGTTTAGACACCCAGTTTCAGAGGTCCCTGTCTTCTCTGGCCACAGCCTGGGGATAAATGAAGCTTGTGAAGTCTGGTGAAAATCACTGTTTTAGACAAGGCAGTACCTGCAGTGCCACCAATGAACACCACTATAGAGGCAGATTAATGGTGTCCTATAACACTTAAATTGGAACTCCGCCTCCTCCCTCCAAGAGCTTTTGACACCTGTATCATGTTGCTTTTGTTTGCTTGCTCCAAGATAAAACCTCCCCTAGCTTCTCCTTATCAGATGCCTTCTCTTCCTGGCGTGCCTTCTTTCCCAAATGCATTTAGTATCGAGTGGCTGCAGAGCACAGCTGCTTTTTGTGTACTGCTTAATATTACAGTATTTACCCTTTCCCAAAAGCATTTAGGTGGTGTATTATGTTCAGGCTTTCCCTGCTTCTTTACATCTCTTGGTTAGTTAATCAAGTAACAGTTCTTAAATCCAGTTTCTCATTAACAAAATTGAATCTATTATTAAGTATTCATTCTCATTTTAGAGTTGATTACCATAATTGTGGTTAGTGTGCCATCACAATTAACTTTGTTTTTAATCACTAAAAGGCTAACAAGCTCATTTCACACCTTCTTCATTTAGTAAATGCAGAAAAGGAAGATCTGACTGGTGTCTTGCAGTTATGACCTGCAGAAACTTTCTTTTACTGTCCATAACATTGAGTGTCAAACTCATAAATCTGAGGGGCAGAGTGACAAGGATGAGCTAGATGATCTTAAGGTCCTTTACAACCCTAACTATTCTATGATTCTATGACTTTCTGTTTTTAAGAAGTGGAGATGCAACCAATAGGCTGCCCTTGCCACTTTTTTTTTAATTAAGCAGAATCCTGTTGCTGTTTACAGGCATGGTAGACTGTGTCGTTCACTGCATTTCTGCACAATAACACCTTTGTTTTTTAATTCACAACCCCCCTGAAATTATTGTAAGTAGATGATTTGTCTTGAGAGAACAGCACAGGATGCATAATGTTGGGCTCTCAAAAGTAAGGAGCCAGTGAAGCCCTTGGAAGGTGGATCTTTGTTTCAGGTGCAAGGAAAGAAAGTGCCCTTTTGAACATTTCTAGTATTTTTCTGAACCAGAATTAAATTTTAATTATGTCAGGATCCACTAAATTATGGAGGTTCCAAATTTTAACCAGTTTTATTCATGCTTTATATGCGTTTTTTTAATATCACCTATTTCTCTTTTCAGTTAGCCTTCAGCTTCTTTCTAGACCAACCTGCATGCTACATTTGCTACATAATTGTTTTTCTTTCTCAAACAGAAAGAAAAACTAAAAAGGCATGCTCTGTGAGAAAGTGTCTGGCAGTTGTCCTGTAAATGAAGAGTGACAATGTCTAGTTATGTTGCTGTCTCTAAATAGGAGAGATTTTGTGGTCTTGAATACACACCTCCTCTTGCAGTACTATGTACAGTCCTGGTGTCCTCAATGTAAGAAGGACATGGAACTGTTGGAGCAAGTCCAGAGGAGACCATGAGGATGATCAGGGGACTGGAGCATCTCTCATACAAAGACAGGCTGGGAAAGTTGGGACTGTTCAGCCTGGAGGAGAGAAGGCTTCATGGAGACCTCATAGCAGCCTTCCAGTATTTGAAGGGGGCCTATCAGGATGCTGGGGAGGGACTCTTCATTAGGGACTGTAGTGACAGGACAAGGGGTAATGGGTTCAAACTTAAACAGGAGAGGTTTAGATTGGATCTAAGGAAGAAATTCTTTCCTGTTAGGGTGGTGAGGCACTGGAATGGGTTGCCCAAAGAAGTGGAAAATGTTTCATCCCTGGCAGTGTTCAAGGTGGGGTTGGACAGAGACTTGGGTGACATGGTTTAGTGTGAAGTGTCCCTGCCTGTGGCAGGGGAGTTGGAACTAGATGATCTTAAGGTCCTTTTCAACACAAACCATTCTATGATTCTATGATTCTTGCTACTTAGACAGTTAGAAAAGGGCGATCTGATATTACTTTGGTAATCTTTTCATATAGAAAGATATTTAGCTATACATAGATGAGACTGCTTTTGTGTTTTTTTTTAAGTAATGCTGCTTTCCCACCTATTTCTAAGAAGGAATTACTTAAATATCTTCAATTTTGGCAAGCTCATTAGGAAACAAGAAACTAGGTGATGAGATACCCCTGTTCCCCTCACTTTCTTTGTGCCTGTCCCTTTCCCTAACAGCCAGAAGAAGGACTGAAAATATCAAAACATGGTCTCCTTCCCAGTAATGAATTACATCTGACATTTTAGCTGCAGTGGATGTCTACATGCAGGGGTAAAACTGTTGTCACCCAAAACAAAGCAGTTGCACCCATAAGAGGCGTACATTTGGCTAGAGGAAGGAAAAGAGTTAGAAATCTGTCAAGTCTAAATTTGCTCTCAAGAGTTTTTCAATTACTAATTTAATGAGAACATGTGGTATTTTTTTATCTCCTTAGTCTCTTAAATTGTCTTTCATTAGCTTTTAATGAGATTTTCTTCATCTTCTCCAGATAGAGTCCTCCCATTTTATCTGTGCATTCTTCCTGTTCGTTTCCAGCTGTACAGTCTTACTTTCAGAGCTGTAGTAAAAATACATTGAAGTCCATATGTGCAATCCAGACTGCTTCACCAAAGTGACTTGCAATTACTTATGCTCAACCAACATTAAAGCAGAAAAGTTGACTCTATTTGGCCTGGTCTTCATAAAATAGACGACAGATTTTCACCCAGTAATTCCTTAATCAAGTTCTGAAGTGTGCATTGACCTTCTGCCTAGTTTTGAGTTACCTTTAATCCATATTCTCAATGCTTTAGCTCTGGTACTATGTGTAACTGTATTTGTATTACATGCAGTTTTGTGTGTGGCTTTCCCATCTTTTGTTTCACATGCTTTTCTTTCTCTTTTTTTTTTTTTTTTTCTTT